>JARHVA010003651.1:600000-865000 GCA_037957365.1 Torreya grandis
ACCCATGACCTGTTATATATAAAAATGTAAACATGTAAATAGTGTAGAAAAACATGATAATATTATCACCATATAAATAATTGATCATTCAAACATGTAATCTAAGATAATGGGCATATAAGTGTCACATCAAATAGATATAGCAATTAGGCATGTAATACTAAGAAACATAATAAATTCATGATAGAAATCATGTCATCATGCATAATATAAGCATACCTGATAGAAATAATTGCATTAATTTAATAGTAGTCTATGTATCCACACACACATATAAACACATAAATATTATGATAATGAATCACACAAGAACTAAAAACATGACACAACTTAGACTTAATTTTTACCCAAAATTAAGACATGGCCATTACATGTACTAGAGGGTCACCTAACACAACTAATGCACACCATGATAAGACACAATTATTGCACTCATAGAACACCAATAAAACACACATTAATGATGGCACAATTAAAAAATCACCAACATCAAGAATGCATGGAGAAATAAATGTTAGTCCACATAATCAATCAATATCATCATCTAATATAATAAAGTACAAAATCCAAAAGGAATAACACCATAGAAAATATAAGTGAGATAAAGCCATGTTTAAAAAATATAATTAGATTAATAATATATATGGAATGTAATATAAATATATAACCTAAAAAGTATACCAAGGTGCCCCCTGTTAAGTTATGGAGCTAAAAGCTTCACTAATGCAAATGGTGGAGGTTGCTGAGTGTTAAAGTAACTGACATTAGTCTGATCAACCGATGTCGGTCATATTTAGTTACATAATAACCGACATCAGTTATGGGTCAGCTGACATCAGTCAGACAGGAACCGACGTCGGTCACCTGTGTGTTTCTAGAACTGGTCTAATTTTAGATGGATAGTCAGTTTGCATGTAAAGACTAATTTTAGTCTTGAGTCTGCATTTCTAATTATTGTTTGTTTTGGGATCTATTTAATAGACCCATGGGGATGTATTGTAAGTAAGGACAAGGAAGAGATCCTTCTGAGTGTAAGATCAGTTGATCTGCAGGTAGCAAGATCAGGGAGATCTACATGGTAAGTAAGATCAGTTAGATCTGTAGGTGTGCAAGATCAAGGAGATCTACTTGGAGTACTTTGAGTACTTGGTGGATTAGAAGTAGGCGATAATGGTTGAGTTGATTGTCACTTAATGGTGGAGGGAAAAATTTAGTGTTGAGTTGTGGTTGTAATTGATTGAGAGAGAGAGCTCTTGAGGGAGAATTATTGTACGCCCAAGAGGTGTGGGAAGAGTGTGATTTCTTCATTGTATTTCCTTTTAGAAGAGTGTTAATACAAGATTATATTTTCTCTCATATTCTGTGTTGTTTCTAAATTCTAGTTACATATTACTTCTAGTTAAATTCCATGTTTAGTTGCTTATACAAAGGTAATCAAGTGTGCTCTTAGGAGTGGATCCTAACAAGTGGTATCATAGCCTAATTCGGAGCAGGTTAGTGTTTGTTGATTATAGGTTACTCATAGGGGTTTCTATTTGAGTGGTAGTAAAGCAATGGGAGAAGAAAGTAAGCTAAGAATGGAGAAATTCAATGGCAAGAATTATCAATTATGGAGGATGCAGATAAAGGATTATCTGTATCAAAAAGATCTGTACTTACCATTGGGTAGGGTTTCATGCAAGCCCACATGTATGCAAGATGAAGAATGGAAGGTTCTTGATAGAAAGGCTCTAGGAGCTATAAGGCTAAACTTGGTAGCTTTTGTGGTTTCCAACTTATCTCAGGCAAGGACAACGGTAGAGTTAATGGAATCTTTGGCAAATTTATGTGAAAAACCCTCAGCTTCGAATAAGGTATTTCTTATAAAGCAATTATTTAATTTGCAAATGCTGGAAGGTGGATCAGTATATAATCATCTTAGTGATTTCCATGGTTTGGTAAACCAGTTAAATTTAGTCAAAATAGTTTTTGATGATGAAATTAAGGCTCTCTTAATATTATGCTCTTTACTAAAAAGTTGGCATAGTTTGGTAATGGCAGTTAGTAATACTGCAACTGTCTTCAAATATCTTAAAAGTTGATGATATTGTTAGTGTAATATTGAATGAAGAAATTCATAAGAAAAGCACAGGGGAATCATCAGGTAATGCTTTAAGTGTTGAAATTAGGGGAAATCAAAGAGAGAAGGTCGAGCAAGGGAAATCAAGGTCAAAGATAGGTAGTGGATCCAAATCCAGGTATGGCAGTATAACCTGCTGGAATTATGGAAAGGAAGGGCATGTAAAGAAAGATTGTTGGTTGATAGAAGATCAACATGAAGGAAATAAAGAAGTAAATGATGCAGGTATTTTTGCATAGGATGCTCTTATATGTTCCTTGGATAAAGTAGAATCTTAGGTTTTAGATTCTGGTGCCTCTTTCCATGCAACCCCAAATAGAGAATTTTTTCATGACTATGTCCATGGAGACTTTGGAAAAGTTTATTTAGGGGATGGTAAGCCTTGTAAAATGGTTGGAAAAGGGGAAGTGCAGCTGAAGTTGTAGACTGGCAACACATGGGTGTTGAAGGATGTCATGTATGTACCCATCCTGAAGAGGAATTTGATTTCTACAGGAAAGTTGGGTGATGAGGGTTGCATAGTAACTCTCACAGTGGAATCTTAGAAAGTTTTCAAGGGTGAACTTGTATTAGTAAGAGGTAAGAAAGTAGGTACACTTTATCTATCTACTTGTATTACTGATTTTCCTTCTATTTTATCTACTTTAGATGTAGATGCAAAGATGTGGCTCTGTAGGCTTGGTCACATGAGTGAGAAGGGAATGCATGTTCTTAAGTCAAATGATAAGAACTAGAAAGCCTTGGTTTTCAAGGAGAAGATGATGGATAGAGATCAGATCAAGAGGCTGAATAATTTTGAGCAGGGTAGTGTTGATTTGGATAAGTTTATGATCCAAAATGAGCTCGTGGGTAAAAATCATCACTCACAAGAAAACACAGTTACGGACATTGATCAGGTGAGAATAGATGTCGATCAGGTAGGAACCGACATCGATCATGTGCAAACCAAAGTTGGTGATGTCAGGCAGGTGGACACTGATGTTGGTCAAGGAATTGACATCAGAAATTAGGAGGAATCGACATCGGTCGGGTGTAGACCGATGTTGGCCAGAGGTGACCCAGATCGGTCACTATTAGAATGAAATTTGGGTGGATAGTAAGATATCAAGGAGTCTCAAATGCCCATGAGGAGGACTAAAAGGGTAAGTAAGCCTAAAATTCATTATTCCCCTTATTTATACTACTTGTTGCTCACTGATGGTGGAAAACTAGGAATTTTTGAAGAGGCAATGCAAGTAGAATCCAAGAAATAGTGGGAGCATGGCATGAATGAGGAAATTGATTCCTTGGAAGAGAACCAAATGTGGGATTTGATAGAGTTGCCAACTGGGATGAAAGTACTAAAAGATGAATGGATTTATAGGTTAAGGAAAAGAGAGAATGGATAGGTGAGATAGAAGGCTAGGTTATATGGTCTTGAGAAAGCTGTAGGACAATGGTGTTTAAGGTTTGATAGGTGTATGACAAAGCATGGCTTTAGTCAATGTCAATGTGACCATTGTGTTTATTTTACCAGGTTGGATAATATTAGCTACATTATCTTGTTACTATATGTAGTGTAGATGCTTGTTGTAGGGTCACACATGCAGGGAATTGCTAAGCTAAAGGTAAAATTAGCTCACATGTTTGCCATGAAGGATTTAGGTGCAGCAAAGAAAATCCTTGGCATGAGTATTTATAGAGATAGAGAAAGTCACAAGTTGATTTTGTCTCTAGAGGATTATGTGAATAAGGTAGTGGAGAGGTTCAATATGCAAGATGCAGAACCGGTTAGCACACCTATGGTTGGACAGTCCACAGAACAGTGTCCTAAATCACATGATGAGGTTGAGTACATGAGTACTAGACCTAATATTTCCCAAGCAGTGGGAGTTGTTAGCAAGTTTATGGCCAATCCAGGAAAGGAGCACTAAAAAGTAATTTAGTGAATTCTCAGGTATCTAAGAGGGACCAGCAGCAGGTATTTATGCTATGCAGGGTCAAACACTTCTCTACATGGGTATGTAGATTTAGATATGGCAGGTTACTTGGATGATAGGAGAAACACCACATGATATGTGTTCACTATTGGTGGAATGGCGGTTATCTAGATTTTAGAGTTGCAGAAGGTTGTTGCAGTCACGGTGGCTAGCAAGGATAAGAACCCTACAGATATGTTAACAAAGCCAAAAACAAAGGAGAAGTTGAATCTTCATTCAACTTCTGTTGGTCTTCAAGATTGAACTTGAAGAGGGATACAATCCAAGAAACAAAATTAGATGATGTACAGGTATAGGTACAAGTGCAACTATTTATCTCCAAGTGGGAGATTGTTAAGTTGTGGAGCTAAAATCTTCACTGATGCAAATGGTGGAGGTTACTGAGTGTTAAAGTAACTGACGTCGGTCTAATCAATCAACGATGGTCATATTTAGTTACATAGTAACTGACATCGGTTAGGGGTCAACTGACATCGGTCAGACAAAAACTAACATCGGTCACCTGTGTGTTTCCATAACTGGTCTAATTTTAGACAAACAGTCAATTTGCATGTAAAGACTAATTTTAGTCTTGAGTCTATGTTTCTAATTATTATTTGTTTTGGGATCTATTTAATAGACCTATGGGGCTATATTGTAAGTAAGGACAAGGAAGAGATCCTTCTAAGTGTAAGATCAGTTGATCTGTAGGTAGCAAGATCAGGGAGATCTACATGGTAAGTAAGATCAGTTAGATCTACAGGTGTGTAAGATCAAGGAGATCTACTTGGAGTACTTGGAGTACTTGGTGGACTGGAAGTAGGCAACAACGATTGAGTTGATTGTCACTTACTGGTGGAGGGAACAACTCACTGTTGAGTTGTGGTTGTAACTGATTGAGAGAGAGAGCTATTGAGGGAGAATTACTATATGCCCAAGAGGTGTGGGAAGAGTGTGATTTCTTCATTGTATTTCCTTCTGGAAGAGTGTTAATACAAGATTGTATTTTCTCTCATATTTTGTGTTGTTTCTAAATTCTAGTTACATATTACTTTTGGTTAAATTCTGTGTTTAGTTGCTTATACAAAGGTAATCAAGTGTGCTCTTAGGAGTGGATCCTAACACCCCCATTCATGTCCCCAATGTGAAAAGGTAGCCCATGGGTGTAAATAATGTCACACATTTGTATGCCCATGTATCACATGTAACTTGTATGTCTTGCATCCTACTTATGTATATTTTGAATAACATGTATAAATAATATTGAATTCAATATATATATATATATATATATATATATATATATATATATGATAAATATCATCACTTAGTCATGTAAAGTAGCAAAGCATTTCATGTACAAGTCTTATGTTTTATATTTTTTTGAGTTAATTATGTTCCAAGTAACATACGATCCCATAGAATAACAAATAAAGATAGGTAGAGCGTGGGCCGTGGGAGGGAAGAGGGAAGAGGGAGCGCGGCCGTAGATGTGGCCATGCTGAAACCCTAACCTTCACGGCTGCCTCTCAATATTTGGAGACCAGATCCCTGCAGAGGGAGCCTTGGTGTTTTAGTGTGGCATGGAAAAGAGTGATCTTTTATTGTGCGGATCTTTATTTTGCTTCAGATCTCTATTTTGTGGTTGGAACCTGGACTAGATTTCTAGCCCGAGTTGGATGACCACCACGAACTGGTTTATGAATAAAATAGTGTTTGGATGGGGGAAACTTTGTTTCCTCTATGGTTAGTAAATGAGTCACAGTGCCCTGTTTAGGGAAAAATGGAGAAAACCTATGCTGCGAAGGAGCCCTGCTCGTGGAAAAATGATGGGTGAGGTGGATCTGCCTACACTGTGTAGGTGCTAAGGGAGTACGGCATGCTTGACCTCATGGTTTTTGATCGGCAGTCTTATAAAGGAAATTTTTGTTGGATGCCATCTGTAAGCAACTCCTTCAACTTTGTGGTCTAGGGGTTGCTGGATCAAACCTGGATGCCCACTCTGTTTGTTTTGGAGTTGGGTATGGTGTCTCCGTTTATGGGTTTTAGGTTCTGGAAAAACCTAGTTAGGTTGTATTGCCTGGTTTTGTTTAAGTTTCAGGTCTTTATTAAACTTGGGTGCTTTTATTGGTTTATTTTGGTGGTTTCAGGTCCCTATAAAACCTATTTTAGATACTGTTCTTCAGTATGTTTTAGGAATGCTTTTCCTGGGAGCTGTTAAGGTTTTATATTTCTTGAATTTGTTATAGGGTTTCGAGGCCCCTTCAAAACCTGCTTTTAACTTAATCTAAAACATACGATCCCATTAATTAGATACCCATATGTAGGTATTATATTGATTGGTTTGAATGTCACACACCATAGATGGGAAGTAACATATGTATAATTTTGGTTTTAAAAATTCATTTTTTCATAATGTGATAATGAATTGTGTAGAAAAAATAATTTCCAACATTTTGAATATCATTATTGGATTCATCTTCAAGGAAGAGAATTTTGAGTCCAATGTTTGAATAGGAAGAAGACACCAATATCCTTAATAATGTCATGGTATAAACAAAAACTTAAAAATGGGGGTCAGTCGACCAACAAATAAAAAATAAGAAAAAAATAATATAACTACAAAAATATAAAAAAATAAATTAAAATTAAATCAAAATTAAATCTATTAATGAAAATTTTAATTTAAATAATAGTTTAAAATAAAATTGGACCCATAAAATAAAAATAAGAATAAGAATAAAATAAAATTAAAATAAATTAAATTAAAACAATAAAATAAGATAAACATTCTCATCAAGGGATATTTTGT
Organism: Torreya grandis; assembly: GCA_037957365.1. Lineage (NCBI taxonomy): Eukaryota > Viridiplantae > Streptophyta > Pinopsida > Cupressales > Taxaceae > Torreya > Torreya grandis. The sequence goes on from JARHVA010003651.1 coordinate 606,890, forward strand.
GAATGTGGTCATGGAAGACTATGGTGAACAGGGGAAAATAGATGAATCTAAGGAAAAATAACCTAAAAAATCTTGGGTGGATCTTGTTGGGGGATATGAAACTTCAAAGATTCTATTTAGATAGACCCTCAGACCTATGATGGAGGATGACAAGGTGATCTCTGACATCCAAAATTCCATCATGGAAGGCATCAAAGCTACTTTTGATAACTCTCTCATGGCAAGATTTTATGTCCACAGACCCATAATTGATGAATTCAAAGATTGGGTTACCAAGATATGGAAAGATATGGGCCACATTGATGTTTTAGCCTTGGTGAAAAATTATTTATTAGTTTATTTCTATTATTTAGAGAATTATGAAAAGGCCATAAAAGAAGGGCCATAATATATTGGAAAATCTATCATATCTCTTAGAAAATAGAAGCCTGGGCTGAACCTCCACTATGATTATCCTAAGGATCTTCCCATGTGGATCTCTTTACTAGAAATGCCACTTGAATTTTGGTAGGAGGAGGTACTCCTCAGAATTGGATGTACCATTGGATAACTAATATCCATTGACCTAGTGACTAGATAAAAAATAAGGATGGTTGAAGCAAGGATGAAAATTTATGTTTAGACAAATAAACTAGTGCTAAGAGACATTCCATTTAAGAAAATTTTTGGGAATTAGATGCAAAATATAGTTTAAAAAATAAATGATTTTATTTAAAAAGTTTTTGATTAATTTGGTCATGATAACGAATATTTTTTTACTTCCCAAAGAATGGAGGCAAAGGTAATGCATTTGAAGTAGCATGGAGGGCCCAAGAAACCTGATAGGATTTCTCAACCAGAACTATAGCCTAATTTTAATTCTTTTAAACTAATGGAAAATACATGATTGTACATTTCCAACTATAGAAATGATGAAATTTATTTTGAAAAAAAGGTGCCCCAATTGTATGTGGTGGATTTCCCTTTGGGGGAATCCCTACACATTAATTTCAAAATTAGAAGTATGTCCATTAAAATCATTGATGACCCATATCCCATAGGGAAGGGAAGATTTTTTTCTTTTAAAGAACCAAGATCCCCACTTTAATATCTAATTCCTAAGGCACCTCTCTTTTTTACAAGGATGATATATTTAGGGTCTAGAAGGATTTCATCTTTGAGGAAGGTAGATAACGAATCCCAAAGAACCCTTTCTCAATTAAGGATGCCACTCAGATAGCTTCCTTTAGAAAACATCTTGAGTCCTTCAAAGACCTTAATCACTCTAAATATCCCAAGGGAACCCTGCTTTTTGATGATGAAAATTGGACTGAGGTAAATACTTAAAAAAGGAAAGGGAAAAGAAAGAGGCAACCCAAATATCAGCTATGTGAGGTAGAAAAACTTTATCAAGCAAGGAAAAATCCACTTCTTATTCTAAAGGAGGTCTTAAAGGATAACAAATAACCCTAAGGAAATATAAGCTCATAAAATTACCATGATTTCCACCTCAAGACTTGGGAGATTTTTTAGACTCTTAACTTTAGTGACTGTTTGGTATGTGAGTTGTTTGAATTTTTTAAATTTCAAAAATTTATTATACATGTTCTTTTGTAGTATGGAAGTAATTGGTGTGGGATGGTGTTGTGTATAAAGGATATTTTTTAATCAGATGATTGATCTCATCTGTGATAATTTTTTTGACATTGGCATACTTTTTATGTGTCTCATATCATCATTAATTGTGAAAATAACATTTACAAAAAAATTTACTAGGTTTTGAATTTATTTGGACTTCCACATAGTTGGATTTTCAAATTTTAAACTCTTCTTGACTATATTGAAGAATGATATGGTTTTACAAATTAAGATCATAACTTTGGTAAGTTATGTCCCTTATGTAAAAAATGGATAACACTGAGGAACATTCTTTATACTTTAGGAGATCACACTTGAATTGTAAGATGCCATTTTTGTATGTACTAGTTAAGTATATGAATGAGGCAGAGGCAAAATTTTATAATTCTTTGGTTGGGAAATTCTATGAGGCTAGGCATAGTAGTAAAGATGTTAAGAATTGGGCCAAAAGTAAATGGATGGGTGTTAGGGAAGTCAAGATTGTATTTCTTACTAATGGTTGCTTCTTTTTCTCATTTGAATGTAGGGATAATTATTTAAAAATCCTGAATAAAGGGCCTTAATTCATGGGTAAGGTGTATCTCATGCTACAACATTAGAAACTCAATTGGTCTTCATTTAATTTTAGACCCAATAGAATACCTCTATGGTTATAACTACTTGGTATCCCTCTTCATTTTTGGGAATAAATAATTATGAGAATAATTAATGACACTTTTGGTACATTGGTGACCATCAAATCTACCACTAGATAATGCAAAAGAATGACTTCAAGTCAGTTTTGTGTGTTGGATTTGACTGATTAGATACTTATCACATTGATTTAACTGAGGTCCTCTATTTGATATTGTAATACAAAAATATTTTTTGATAGGGAAAATAAAATTTGCTCTCTGTAGGAAATTTGGTCACTCTAATGCCTCCTACCCTGGGCTCCACAATGTTGTAGACTATGCACACAACACAAAAGATTCCTAATCCATTCAAAAATATTGGGTATTAGATGGTGAAAATTTGAACCCCTCCTTGAAGGACATTTTAGAATAATTGGGTGGTTAAGATGATCTTTTTCACATCATGGATTTTAAATATTTATGGTTCATTAAATAATTGATCTACCTTGGGTTTTTATACTCCTTTAGTTAAACCTCTCTTTCTACTTTTTAGACCTTTTGTGGACCTTAGTCTTGGATCCTTGTTGTTTCCTTATCCTTTTTATGTTAGGTTGTGGAGCTAAAAGCTTCACTGATGCAAACATGGAGGAGGTTGCTGAGAGGTTGTTGAGTTGCAAAGCAACCGACATCGGTCTGATCAACCGACGTCGGTCATATCTAGTGAGTAGAGCAACCAACATCAGTCAGGTATCGGCTAATGTTAGTCATCTCCAGCCAGACAAGGATTGATGTCGATCACCTGTGTAGTTCCAGAACTACTAGTTCATGAAGAGTTTGTTAACAAATCGGTTGTTTGCATGTTAAAAGGCTAATTTTAGTCTTGAGTTGTAGATCTAATTATTGTAATTGGATGTCTAATTATTGTTTGCATGGGATCTATATAATAGACTCATGGGCTGTATTGTAAAGTGTGCTAGTTAGAGTTGAGCAAGGTTAGCTCCTTCAGAAGAAAGAGAGCAAGGATAGCTCCTCCTAGTTCCACAGGGGTGCTGAGTGTGTATGATTAGGTAGATCTACGGGATAGCAAGATTTGGTAGAAGATCCACCAGGGTACTAGTTTGGAAAATCATAAGGACTTGGTGAGGCAAGGGCAAGGGTTTTTTAGGGTGTAGAGAGATCTACATGTGTAAGTAAGATCAGTTTGATTTGCAGGTTGTTGCAAGTTCATGGGAGATCTACTTGGAGTGCGTTGTGTACTTGGTTGAATATGTGTGTATACTCGGTGTACTGGTAATATTGTTACTGACTGGTTGGAGGTGAATAACAACTCTCTGTTTGAGTTGATTGTTGGGACCGTAATTGAGAGAGTGAGCTCTTGAAGAGATTTACTGTTTATGCCCTAGAGGTGTGGGAGCCCAGAAGGAGTGTAAGGAAGAAGACTGTGGCATCTTCTTTGTTGTATTTCCTTCTAGAAGAGTATTAATAAAATTGGGTATTGTCTCTCATATTTTGTGCTATTTCTAATTTCTAGTTGCTTATTACTTCTGGTTAATTCTACATTTAGTTGCTTGTATATGGTAATCAATTGTGCTTCCTAGGTCCTGACAAGTGGTATCAGAGTTAAGGTTGCAGGGAGCAGGTTTGTGTTTGATTATAGGTCACTCTCAGGGGTTTCTAATTGAGTGGGAGTATAGCAATGGTAGAAGAGAGTACACTAAGAATGGAGGAATTCAAAAGCAAGAATGGTCAATTACGGTGTTATGAAAAAAAAGAGCAGGTAAAGAAAGATTGTTGGTTGATAGCGGATCAACATAAAGGGAATGAAGAAGCATGTGTTGTAGGTATTGTTGCATGGATTGCTCTTGTATGTTCCTTGGATAAAGTAGAATCTTGGTTTATAGATTCTGTTGCCTCTTTCCATGCAGCCCCAAATAGAGTATTTTTCCATGTTAAGGTTCATGGAGACTTTGAAAAGATTTATTTAGGGGTTGGTGAGCCTTGTCAAAGTATTGGCAAAGGGGAAGTGTGGCTGAAATTGTAGATGGGAAACACATGGGTGTTGAAGGAGGTCATGCAGGTCTTAGTCTTGGAGATGCGGCTAATTTCTTCAAGAAAATTGGGTGATGAGAGATGCACAAGAACTCTCACAGCGGATGCACTTGAATTAACATGTGGTAAGAAAGTAGGTACTCTTTATCTACCTACTTGTATTACTAATTCTTCTTCTGTTGTGAAGATGTGGCTTTGTAGGCTTGGTCACATGAGCAAGAAGGAGATGCATGTTCTTAAGAAGAAGTCAGATGTCTTTGACAAACTTAAGAACTAGAAAGCCTTGGTGTTCTTGGAGGAGATGATGGACAGAGATCAGTGGATGGGGTTGGATACTTCTAAGTAGGGTAGTTTGGATAGGGTTTTGATTCAAATTAATCTCTTGGGTAAAAAGTCATCACTCACAAGCAAACATAGGTACTGACATCGGTTAGGGGGAACTAACGTCAAACAGGCAGGCACCAATGTTGGTCATGTGCAGACCAGAGAAGTTGGTGGTGTCAAGTAGGTAGACACTGACATCGGTCAGGGAACTGACATTGACAGTCAGGTCAGTTGCATGGAACTGACGTCAGTCAGATGCAAACTGGGTGGTGACTGACATTGGTCATTGGAATGGATTTTGGGCAGACAGCAAGCTGTCAAGGAGTCTCAAATGCCCATATGGAGGATTGAAAGGGTAAGTAAGCCTCAAATTCATTATTCCCCTTCTTTATACTTGTTTCTCACTATAGAGTAGGTAGGATCCAAGAAATAGTGGGAGCGTGGCATGAATTCTTTGGAAGAGAACCAAATGGTAGATTTGGTAGAGTTACCAGCCAGGATGAAAGCACTAAGAGACGAATGGATTCCTTGGTTAAAGAAGAGAGGGAATGGACACGTGAGATGGAAGGCTATGTCATATGGTCTTGAGGAAGCTGCAAGATAGTGGTACAAGTTTGATAGGTGTATGAAAAAGCATGACTTTAATCAGTGTCATTGTAACCATTGTGTTTTCTTTACCAGGTTGGATGATGATTACAACATTATCTTGTTACTGTATGTTGTGTGTATGCTTGTTGCAGGGTTACACATGCAGGGTTTTGCTAAGCTAAAGGTAAAGTTAGTTCAGTGGTGTGCCATGAATAATTTGGGAGTAGCAAAATTCTTTGGCATGAGTAATCCTAGAGACAGGGAAGATCACAAGTTGATGTTATCACAGGATGATTGTGTGAATAAGGTAGTGGCAAGGTTCAGGATGCGAGATGCAGAACTAGTTTACACACCTATGGATGGACAGTTCTCAGAATAGGGTCCCCAATCACATGATGAGGTTGAGTACATGTGTAATCCCTGATATTGCCCTAGTAGTGGGTGTTGTCAGCAAGTTTGCAGCCAATTTGGGAAGGAAGCACTAGAGAGCAGTTTAGTGGGTTCTTAGGTATCTAAGAGGGACTAGCAATAGGGATTCATGCTATGCAAGGTCAGGCACTTCAGATATGGCAAGTTACTTGGATGACATGAATCGCATCACAAGTTGTGTGGTGGTTGGTCTTCAAGATTGAGCTTGAAGAGGGATACAAGCTAGGAAATAGATTAGACAGTGTACAGGTATAGGTATAGGTACAAGTATAGGTACAGGTGCAGCTATTTATCTCCAAGTAGGAGATTGTTAGGTTGTGGAGATAAAAGCTTCACTGATGCAAACATGGAGGAGGTTATTGAGAGGTTGCTGAGTTGCAGAGCAACTGACGTCAGTCTGATCAACTAACGTCAATCATATCCAGTGAGCAAAACAACTGACATCAGTCAGGTATCGATCGACGTCAGTCATCTCTAGCAAGATAAGGATCGATGTCAGTCACCTGTGTAGTTCTAGAACTGCTAGTTCATGAATATTTTGTTAACGAACTGGTTGTTTGCATGTTAAAAGGCTAATTTTAGTCTTTAGCTGTGGATCTAATTATTGTAATTAGAAGTCTAATTATTGTTTGCATGGGATCTATATAATAGACTCATGGGCTGTATTATAAAGTGTGCTAGTTAGAGTTGAGCAAGGTTAGTTCCTTTAGAAGAAAGAGAGAAAGGATAGCTCCTCCTAGTTCCACAGGGGTGCTGAGTGTGTATGATCAGGTAGATCTACGGGATAGCAAGATCTGGTAGAAGATCCATCAGGGTACTGGTTTGGAGAATCATAAGGACTTGGTGAGGCAAGGACAAGGGTTCTTCAGGGTGTAGAGAGATCTACATGTGTAAGTAAGATTGGTTTGATTTGCAGGTTGTTACAAGTTCATGGGAGATCTACTTGGAGTGCGTTGTGTACTCGGTTGAGTATGTGTGTATACTTGGTGTACTGGTAGTATTGTTATTGACTGGTTGGAGGTGAACAACAACTCTGTGTTTGAGTTGATTGTTGGGATCGTAATTGAGAGAGTGAGCTCTTGAAGAGATTTACTATTTATGCCCTAGAGGTGTGGGAGCCCTAGAGGAGTGTAAGGAAGAAGACTGTGGCATCTTATTTGTTGTATTTCCTTCTGGAAGAGTATTAATACAATTGGGTATTGTCTCTCATATTCTGTGCTATTTTTGATTTCTAGTTACTTATTACTTTTGGTTAATTCTGCATTTAGTTGCTTGTATATGGTAATCAGTTGTGCTTCCTAGGTCCTGACATTTTATTTATTTTTCCTTTGTTCTTGTCTTTGCTAGTCTCATTTTTATCTTTTTGAGGAGACCTAGACCTCCTAATGTATCAAGACTAGTTTTCACACCAATTAAAGGTGGGTTTACCTTGATCTAAACAATAAAATAAAATAATAATAAAAAATTAAAATCATATAATAAAAATAAAATAAAAATGGAAAAAATACATCTAAGAATTGGGATAGAACAAAATAAAATAATATAAATTAAAATAAAGTGATAAAAATAAAGTCAAAAATAAAAACTCCCTGACAATGGGGTTGGATAAGAGATAGGAAAGAAAACACCATTTTTATGGTTGCCACCTCCAGAGGGATATATTAAATTAAATTTTTATAGATAAATAAAAATTAATCTATTTTTGGCTAGAGGGGGAAATTTTTAGGGATTCCATGGGTCAACCATTACTTATAATATATTTTGATCTAGGAATATGATCAAATAATTAGGTAGGATGTCTAGTTTTGTCAGAAGGCCTTAGAATAGCTTCATTGAAGAGTTATAAGCATTTAATTTTAAAATAAAACTAAAAAATATTTATTAATTGAATGAATTATGGAAAAATATAATATTGGAAACTTTGCACACTACAAGTGGAATCTTAGTGGCTTTCAAGTCAATTAGACAATGTACAATTTTTTCACATCAAAAGAGAAAGAAATCAAGTGGATGATTTGGTATCTAATTTAGGAATCCAAATTATTTTGTCTAATGGTTTAATGGAGAGGACATGGACCATTGATCCCTTAGATGCATAATGAAATTTTGTAGTCTATGATGCTTTATCCACTCTAATTAACCTTCAGTTGGGATTCAAAGGCAATTAAATTTTTTGGTGTATCTTGATATAATATATAATTTCATTTTATTCAACATTAAATTTCATACCATCACCCCTCATTATTGATTGGGATTTTATTCTTTATAAAATGATTTTATTTTGCACATGGGAAAAAATCATTTCCCTACCTATATGATTGGTAATAATCTCTTTCTAATTAAAGAGTGTGCCCCCATAAAATCACTTTAATTTTGAAAATTTAGCTTACTCACACATATAATGAAGACAAAACACACTTGTACTTTTAATAAGGAGATGATATCATAGGGTGACATGGAGGAAAACAATGATAGGTAGCTACATGCATAAAAATGGAAGAGGAATAAATTAGTCATGAGGGAAGATTCATAACACACCTTTGTTAGGTTTTTTGATGCTTAAATAAAAAATTCCAAAATGAGAGTCTAGTTTCTTAGGGATTGATTTGTGATGAAATAATATAATGATGCAGATGATATCAAGTTGAGGAAGAATTTGAAGGCCACTATGCTCAACCCAAATTATTAAGAATAAGAAAATTATTTGAGATGGATCAATGCATAAATAATACCAACATTCTCACTATTTCAACCAACCAATTCCTCTACATGAGGACCATATAACTTTGGAGTCCCATATAATTTATTCAAATGAGGAAGCAATTAGTCATGACCACAACATACTAGAAGGAATAATGGAATTACTAAAAGGTAAAAAGGAATTAGCAAAAAATAGGGGAGTCAAAATTTTAAAAAAATCCAACCATGAAAGTCCAAAATGTTTCTTTGAGATTATAAATAATGTGGATGGCATCTTACCCTGTGAATGTCCCTTTAAATTGGCTCACCATGGATTGGGTTAGGAAGATGTAGTAGTAAAATAATAAACATTTTCCTAGTTTTTTATTTATATATACAATGGTGGTAGGGGCCTACATAATTTTCCTAGGCCACTATAGAAAACTACTTTTGGGATTCCCATAAGACTCTGATTGGTTAGTAAAATACAAGTATGGTTTTAATTAGTAATGGGTTTCATTACTAGTTTTATTTAATTTAATTTTATAAAGCTATCCTTTCCCTTCATCTATAATATGTAATGTTTACATATATTTTTATATCTTTTCCCTTGAACTCATCACATAATATCTTCTACAATGCTATTTATACTATACACAATGCTCTTGTACATGAAGCATAGTTGAAATTTTAAAATAAGCATCTTTTTGGTTTCTATGTGGTTTGCAGGTGAAATTTATGATATGGTTTTAGTTTCTCATTATCAGGCATGATAATATGCCTCCTTAAAATGTGGTACTATTGAGCCTTCATGCTAATACACCCTTCTATTTTTCATTTTTATTGCTTGAGATAAGGCCATCTCCCTAGGTGAATTTAGCAAAAAATAAAAAAAAGAAAATAATAATAAAATCAAATATTATAAAATAATAAAATAAAATAAACTAAAATGATAATAAAATAAAAAATAGATAACCCCAATAAGAATAAAAATATAATCAAAAGATTAATAAAATGATTTAATTTAATTAACATATAAACATAAAATAAAGTAAAATAAAATAATAAAAAGTATGTTAGGCCTCAATGATTCCTTGAAGGAGTGGGACTCATTGTTGTGGATTTTAGAGGCATTGTGTACACTTTATAATAGAAGGATTGGAGACAATCTGATTCAAGTTTGTCTTGATCGTGCCCTAATTTCTCTCAAGTGGGATATCTAGTTTTCTAGTTCTCTTTCCTCCTTACCCAGAATTGGTTCTGACCACAACCCTCTAGTATTTTAAGGGAAAAGGATATCTAAACCAAATAACATCATTTTTAAAATTTAAATTATGTGGTTATATCACTTGAATCTGACTTAATTAATAAAGAATGGTGGAAATAACCTTTCTTGGGCTCAAATATGTATAATATGGTAAAAAAACTAAATTTGTTGAAGAAGAATGTGAAAATATGGAATTAAGAAATCTTTGGGAACATTTTTATCCAAAATAAAGATCTTTAGGAGGATCTAATAATGATTTAAGAACTAACTTCTTTATATGGGAACAACAAGTCCTTATACTTCAAAGAAAAAGAAAATTTGAGTCAATTCCATAACCTTAAGGCAAAGGAAGAGGTGTAATGGTGACAAAATTATAGATGCACTTGGCTGAAGGAAGGAGATAGGAATAATAGATTCTTTCACCATTCTGCATCTAAACATAATAATTTTGACATAATTAATCATTTAGAATTGTAAAAAGGTATCCTTAGTGAGTAAGAAGACGAGATTAATTATCACATAATTTAATTCTTAAAAAATCTACTAATGAAATATGGTTAATTTGATGAATAACTTGAAGAAATAATTTTTAGGAACTTTAATGAGGTCATTACCTCTTCTAAAAATTCTACCTTACTTAATCCTCCATTGAAAAATTAGGTTAAAGGGGTAGTATTTGTGATGGAGGAGGTTGAGTCCTTGGGCCCTGATGGTTTCCCTCCATTCTTTTTTCAAAACATTTAGGACATTATCCATCTAGAAGTTGAATCAGTTGTGATATAATTTTTATATCAAGGATACTTACTAATAAAAATGAATAACACCTTTCTAGTTCTCATTCCAAAAAACTAGGGGCAAATAATCTTCAATATTTTTGACCCATTAGCCTATGCAATACCATCTACAAGATTTTCTTGGTTTTATAGGCAAAAAGGATTCAACCCCTTATAGATAAAGTAACTGGGGAATAACATGGAGACTTTGTTTATGGAAGACAAATAACTGATGGATTCATCACAGCTCATGAATCCATTCATTCTATTTCTAAATCTTATAGATAGGGCATACTTTTTAAACTCATTATGAACAAAGCCTATGATCAAGTATCTTGGATATTTCTCATGAAAATTCTTGAGAGACTTGGATTCAATACAAAAATCATGAAAAATTATATTTAGCTACATATCCATGGTAAAATTCTCCATCTTAATTAATGGAGTCCTCAAAGGCTAATTCTTAGCTTCTAGAGGGTTAAGAAAGGGAGACCCCTTTTCCCCTTATCTATTCATCATTATGGTAGAAACATTAAGATAAAGTCTGCAAAAGGCTTAGTCTCAAGGCTATATCAATGGTATTTTAGTGGCCCTCAACACCAACCCCATCACTCATGAGTAATTTGATGATGACATAATCATCCTTATGAAAGCCTTGGTTGAGGAAGCTAGGTAGCTTAAACTCATCCTCCTAATATATGAATTGGTCTCCAATCAATGAATTTATTTGTGCAAGAGTTCTATATTCTTCATCAACATTCCCATTCAGATGTAGAAAAAACTCAAAAATATTTTAGAATGCCAGGTGAGTTAGTTCCCATCAACTTACCTAGGTATTCCCCTATTTGAAGGTAAAATGATCCCTGACTTCTATAATCCCTTCATTGACAAAATTCAAAGAAAACTAGCTAGCTAGAAAGGTCACCTACTCACCTAGGTAGGTAAATTATAACTTCTTAGATGGATCTACCTTTTTAAAAGACATCTACAACTATAAGGACATTCTTAAAAAAGGCATTAAATGAAAAATTAGAATGGGGATAAATTTGACTTTAGGTATGACTCTTGACTATCCAACTCTCCCCTCTTGTCACAAGGGAATTGGGCCAATTACTATTTGACCTTAAAGGAGATATGGGGTACAAAGGTGAAGGACTACTAGGAAGGTACTAATATAGTAAAACATGGAAGGCCATTTCCATCAACATCAACAATGTAGAGGATTCCCAAGTGGTCTAGGATCTTAATTCTTCCCTTAACCAGTTTCACATTCCCATATTCCCTAACGAATATTACCTTTATTGGGTGGTTAAAGATAGTGGGAAGTACTCATTAACTTTTGGTCACCTTTCTGACCTTGATCTAAAGGATGATTAGGAACACTGGAAGGCACTTTGGATCAAGAACCTAAATCCTAAGGTTAATTTATTCTTATGGTTGGCAACCTATGACAAAATTCTCATAGTGGATAATCTATCCAAGTGAGGGCTCATACTGCCAAGTATATGCCCCCTTTATAGGGAAGCACAAGATTTGGTCCATCATCTTTTCCTATCTTGTTCATTCAACTCATGTATTCTAGACTAGCTCTTGGAAAAATTTAAACTATCTTAGGTAAAAACTAATACCATATTTGACCTCATTATTCAACAAAATCCACCCTAGTCTCTCTTGTCCCTCTCTTATCTCTAGTCTCTTTCCCTCTCTCATTAGTTCTAGGCCACCTGGAAAGCCCACAATGATGGTATTTAAAAAAAATAAAAATACCTCCCTAAAGTAATTTTACCTCAGATTTTCCAAGCCATTATTGAAAATTAGAGGTCTTCCCCCCAACTAACAAAAAATCAAGTTCTATAGTTAAACATATTATATTTAGGGAATAGGATGTGGAGCAAAAAGTCATCTCTTCATCTAAAGTTTCCTTTAGAAAACAAGTCAAATGGAAAACACCATTAGATGAGTGTTTAAAGCTTCATTTTTATGGTGCTTCAAAGGGAAATATAGGTCTTGTAGGTGGTGGAGGGGTTATCAAAAATTCATTTGAGAAGTTAGTTACTGCATACACTAGCCCTATGGGGATTCAAAACAACCATGTTATCAAAGACAAAGTGACACTCTAGGGTATTTAGATCACTACTAAACTCATAGTGGGAAGAGTAATCATCAAAAGAGATTATCTTAACATCCTTGATTCCCTAGATGGTAATAACACCCCCTCCCACACCATTAAATCTCTCATTGATGATGTTAAGGGCCTAATCAAGGATCTCACAAAACTTCCCATCATTCATACCTATTAAGGAGGAAACGATGTGGCTAATTTACTAGCTGATTATAGAATCAACCTTCCCCTTTTATCTATTTGACATGATATTAGCCACATATTAGCACACATCATCAATGCAATTCAAAATGAATATATTAATCATAGGTTATGGTGGTGGAAATCACATGTGTGAAAATCACATCTGACTCACTGAGTTCTAAAAATCATGTTACTACATCATAGTCTTACATGGGTGTTTATTTCTCCAAGTTGGATGAAAGTATTTTCATTAATAATATTTGATGTTGTAAACCACAAGCTTAACTAGGAAAAGGTGGACCCCAAACACCATTCAAACACCCTTCTCATAGGCAAACATAAAATGGGGGGAGATAAAGACATGTTCAAGATGAATTCATGTTTGATGGTTCAAGCTAGTAAGAAGGTTCGGTAGAATTTGTGTAAGAGTGGCTTGATAGAATAAATGTATAGAATCATAAGATATGATGTAAACATTGTAATAGATTTCATGGTAGCATGGAATAAAATAAATGTGGAGATAAGAGGTATTAAAATCATTTTTATTTAGGAAATGATCAGTGAGGTAACTGGAATGTCCTAAGAGGGGTCTAAAGCTTTTAAAGACCAATCAAAAAAAATGGAGCTGATGCAGAGGCTCTTTAGGACAAATGAGACTTTAAAAACTGATAAGGGCTTTTTATGAATGGACCTACTAAAGTACTAGCTAGAGGTGTGCCTAAAAATCATGAAATACCTTACTTTGGAGGGTAAATTTACCATTATCTTCTCACATCACTTTATACTTCTTAACAAATTTTAAGGTTCTAAAATTAGTTTACCCTACTACTTGCTAAAGTCTCTTAAAAGCACAACCCTTACCTTTTAAATCAATAAAGTGAATGCTATCATCCATCAAGGCCTTATTTTCTTGCTTGTCAAACATGGAAGACATTGCATGGGAAATATGCCTCATTAGGAGGGTCTTCTATGGAGGAAGACTCCCTTGAGGAAGACCCAACCATGGAATCTCATCATCCTTTACCTAGCCCTTCCCCCACAAGATCCTTTTAAAAAATCACCATGGGGGAACTCCCTCTTCAAATTATAGTAAACAAACCAAAAACCATTTTTTAGGAAAGAAATGTTGTGGAATATTTTTAAAAAGGAAAGGATCCCTTGTTTGAGGAAATCAAGAAGAATAAAATATAGTTGGAGGGTTTCAAAAGTAAACTTCATGAAGCTGAACTTGTCAAGATAGTTTGATAAAGGAGTGGAACTTCATAAATAGGGAAGCCACTAAAATGTTACAAGCCTTTTCATAGCACAATGAGGATGAGGTTCCTACCCAAAAATAGGATGTTGGGTTAGCAGAGGTCCATACTTAAAAAACTTCCTTTAAACACCTCAATGTGAACCCCCTCAAGAATTCATTAGAGAAGGAGCAACCTTGGAAGAAGCCAAGAATGATTATGCTGAAGGATTCCATGAAAGGATTGAGTAATAAGACTTGGTCAAATATAATTAGGTATAAGATGATGGAGAAGATGAAGGACAAGGACACCAGTACGGAACTCATAGAGGAAACTACCCTCCCTGAGTAATTTCTTTCTTTTGTTTTATCTTCTACACTAGTTTTTAGCTAGATATTTTTGCACTATTGTACTATGTTTCTCAACCCTTGAGGATTACTTCATTTTATTTTAATTCTATTTAAACTCAAGTTTTAGGTATTTATAAAACCTAATTATTTTACCTTATCAAATAATAAAATTAAAATAAAATAATTAAATTAAAATACAAAAGTTAAATTAAATTATAATAACATAAAATAAATTGATAAAATAAAATAAAAAATAAATAATAACAAAAACAAAATATAATAATAACTATTATAAAAATGTAACTATTGAACCCAACATCCCCCTCCTTTCCATAAGAAATGGGGACCCACCTTTTTTTGGATTATAGTCTTGACTTTGAGCCCCTCTTATATTGGTTTTTATAGTAATCTCGGAGAACATTGATTATTGGCCTTTTCATACTTTGGCAAAGTAGCAGTGGTATTATGTTTTCACTGACTAAATTTATACCTTTTGAGAGTCTTTGTTGATTTTATGTTTTTGAACTTATCTTTTTTAAGGATTTTATATTCATAACTTTTGTTCCACATGAATTAGTCTTCAAGTTTATTGTGTTAGATATTTTGTCTATAACAATTTCCCCACAAATACTTTACCAAATTTTTTTGCCCTAAACTTATTCATTCAGGATTTTACCTCGAACTTATTCCATTGAACTTATCTTGTCAGAATTATTTTAGACATTTTATCTGTGATGTTTTCCTTGATGACTAAATTCTTTTGAACATTTTGTCTGAGACATTTTTTCTCATAGACGACTGAATTCTTTTGAATATTTTGTTTGAAACAACCTTGTCAAGACATTAGAACATACCCTTTAGAATTTTTTCAAGGGTATTTTTCTTGATGAAATAGAATCTTTTGGATAATTTCTTTAGATATTTTATCTAAAACAATCTCCCTAATGAAATACATGCCCCAAAAAAAAGGTCACAACAATTCCGCCACATAAAATGGATGAAATAATACCCTACTGCCAGGATCAATAGACCAAAAACCCTATATAATTTCCAAGTGGTACCCCTAATTTGAGAGCATTTTATTAAGTTTTGAGCTTAATTTAATATTTTAGCCTAGGCCCTAATCATATTTTACTAATAAAACTAAGACCTTAGGCTAGAATATTTATGCAGGGTCCTTTTTATATTTTGCAAAGCATTATGCTAACTCCTCTTTTCATTTATGATTGTAGAGTAGAGTGAACCAGGAAATGACAAGTGTCAAGCTCGTAGGGATTTTAGTTAATTTGATGGTCACATGAATCTCTTTAATGTTCATGTAAACATCAAAATTAAGCTCAAAGATAAAAGGTTTAAGTTTAAATTTTGATGGTTACATGGACCTCATTGATGGTCATAAGGATGTCTTTGATGGTCTTGTGAACATCAAATTTAGGCTCAATAACTAAAAGACTTAGTTCGAGCTATAATTGTAAAAGAATTACCTATCTTTATACACATGCACATGTTGCATAACTTTTGCAAAGGCTAATTTAAATTGATAACTGTGAGAAGAATCTTATATAGTTTTAGACCATAGTTAGAACTTAAGTTATAACTATCACATGTAATGACCTTGCATGAACTTAAAAGATAAGGTGACCCCTTCACCAAGGCTATATAAACAATTGTAATCCAACTTAGATTTTTATTAGAGAATTTTGAATATAAGAGAAACATCAATTTTTATCATCAATGAATGTGTTTTTCTATTTTATTTCCAATTTTTTCTAAATTAGTTGTTACTTTTTTGGTTGTATGTTTCAATAATATTTAGTGTGCAATAGCTATGAATAGATTCTTGATTATACTAATTGATGTACTGATCTGTAGATGTGCAATAGACAATTGAAATATTGGTGAAATATATTGATTAGGATAATTAAGTTGATTGATTTATAATTTTGAATGTGAATGAGTGCTTTCTTTGATGTAGTTTTCTATGCATGTGCAATAACAATCTTAGATACTTCACTAGCCTAAGCCATAATATCCTAAGAGTGTGCAATAGCTTACCTAAATGGAAAAACCTTTGTCTGAGGCCTATGAATTTCTTGCATTATTATCTCCTTATACTTTTTAACCATGTTTGATTGTGTGTGTGAAATTTATTCTAACAACATGCATAGGTTCTGAGAGTACTTGTTGTTTTAGAAACTAGCTAGGGAAGTGATTCCTAAAAACCATAAAATATTTATTTTATACCTTACCCTTCACTCATTTTTGAGTTTTATTTGAGGCCTACCCACTTTACATTTGAATCTAACCACCCATCCAACTCATGTAGCGATTCACTATCCTTTAGGGACCACAACCCCATCTAAAAACCTTTGTCAACAACCTACATGACCTACCAACTATTCCATCAACAGGTTGTCAAAGACTACATACCTACAACTCATGCCCTAGAATGAAATTTACCTATATTGAGATCTTAAAATGTTAGAGGCTACATTATTATACTATGGTGTGCATAAAACATGCATCAAAACTTAATTATCACTAGAAAGAAGGCTAACACTCTTAATAGTAGTAGTTATCCTTTATGTATAGTTGTACTAGAGTCACCCAAAAGAGTGACTAGATCTAATTCTTAGGATAGTTTTCTAGTCTCACCCCTAACAAATCATAGGAGACCTATAACTGTGCCAATATTCCTAGTTTAAAACAATCCACCTCCTCTAGTAGGAACCCCATTACCCATAAGGAACCCTTTACCTATTAATCAACCAATGGCTCAGCCCTAGTTAGTTGGATCTTCTATTTCCATCCCAAGAGATATGCATGATTTACCTCAGAGTCTCAAAAATTACCTACCTTCCTTTGATCCTTCAAGAGGAAGGACAACAAAGGAACATATAAGATCTTTTAAAGTTGTATTAAGGCTAATGAATGTTATCCATGAAGATGTCACATGTAGATTATTCCCTTTTACTTTAATGGATGCTACTTATGATTGGTTTTTAAATCTATTTGAAAATTCCATCACTTCTTGGGATGAATGTCAAGTAGATTTTATTATGTAGTTTAGATAGGTCACCAAACCTGGTTTGGTATACCAGCACTTCAATAGTATGAGGAGAGAACCTAATGATCCCATCTGTACTTTCAATGCAAAGTTTCAAAATATGTATAACTAGTTGATTGTAAGATATAAACTAGATAAGCCATTATCATTAGAGATGTACAAGAATACCATGACCCAATCACTACCATGTTCCTGAGAAGAGCAACTACTACTAATAATTTGGTGTTAGCATACGAGGAGGCTATCAATATATATATATAGGCAACTCAATCCTTAGATGCCTAGAGTACCTAATGTAAATAATGGATTTTCAACACTCAATCTAGTATGACATATGAATTAGAATGTTCTCATGTTTAATCAAAATCAATTATATGTACAACCTCTTTTAACACAAACAATGTAGCTAAATTTTAGTTTCTTGAACAATCACGTGATAGGAAATGGTTACCAGTAGAATCAATAAGTAGCTATACTTCCCACTACTATTTTTCAAGGTACAGATTCTACAAAGTTATAACTAGATTCTATCTAGAAGATGGTTCAAAATTTAAGAAATGATTTTGTAAATATTCTAAGGAAGATGAGCAATGCCAATTTCCCAACTAGTAATCAAAATTCTAGATTTCAAAGATATAATAGACCATTCAATAGACTTGAACAACCTAATAAGATCTTAAAGATCAACATAGTAGAAATGACTCTTCCCAATTGGTGAAAAATTCACAATACTTTTGAGCATGGTGAGATTAACTATGTTGAATTTTGTGTAGCATTCAAAATATTTCAAAGATAGGTGGTTAGACAAGATCAGATGCATAATCCACCTAAGAATTATCTAGATCCTGGATCTTCTTACACTGCTATGTTATTTGAAACTCATGAGTATTACTTGTTAGGCAAAGATAATAATGAATCCAAACATAATATGGATGAAGTTCACACTTTATATTAGTTATAGAGAGATGCATACAATCTAAGGAATAATAAGCCACTTACAACATTGATTCCTCCAAATACCATATTGATTCCTCCTAACCCCAAAGCAGACAACAATCCACATCCTCCAAAGGGGAATGATCAGTCGTAGAACAAGGAAGAACCAAGTAAAGGAGGATAAAATATCATGGAAGATATGAAGAAGATTAAGGTGAATATAACTCTTCATGAGTTAGTTTAGATCCTTGAATAGGAGTTGTTATAGAAGTTCATTACTAGAAAGATTCTAATGGAAAAAGCTAAAGCATCTATGGACAAAACAAAAGTTGTTGATGCCAACATCATCTACAAGAGTAAGACAAAAGTTTCACCCTTCCTGCTAACTATCAAGGCATTTGGTAAGAATATTCATAATTGTTTAACTTATTTTGGATCATCTGCAACTATCATGCCCACATTCATATGTCAAAATCTTGGTCTCACTTCAAGCCTCTTAAAGAGAATGATTTATCAACTAGATAAAATAGTGGTACCAATAGTTGGGGAATTGACCAATGTGAACATTCAAGTAGTATCTAAACTGTGAGTCTAGAGGATGATTGATATTCTAGTAGTAGACATACCAAAAGGCTACAAACTATTGCTGAGTAGGGATTGGTCCAAAACACTCAACAAATATCTCTCTACAAACTTCTCTAATATCTAGTTGCCATGGAGAGGAATTACAAATCAAATCAAGATTGACAAAGAGTCGAGCATGAAGTATCCTATTATGGAGTATAATGTCAAAAATAAAGAGGTAAAGTATGAGTCTCCTAGCCTTGGTATTTATACTTTTACTACTCAAAATCAAGTACAAAAGCTAAAACCTAAAGGTTCTAATCGATTGTGGAATCTAAATTTTGATGGTGCTAGATCAAATCAAGGATTAGGCATGGGGATTGAGCTAATGGATCCATAAGGTAAAAAATACTTGGAAACATACAAGTTGTAATTTCCATGCATGAATAATAGAGCTGAGTATGATGCCTTAGTTCTGGGATAAAAATTTGCACTTAAAAAACAATGTGAAACAAATACTAATATTTAGTGACTTAGAGTTGGTGGTTAACCAAGTCAAAAATAAATATCAATAAAATCTATCTTATTTAAGAAGATTCAAGTATCGAGCATGGGCCCTGATTAAAATATTTAAAGCTTTAAACATATTAGCCCTTCTTAGAGAGAAAAATCAAGCTACCAATTCACTAGTTTTTGATACTTCTAATTTGGAGCCACTAAAAGAATCTAAGGTAAAAAGATTCTCCATTGAATTGGTACCTTGTCCCTTTATTCTAGATAACATAGAAAATTTCTAGGTCTTTTATGATGACCAATAAATTATCTAGTTTTTAACTAATTTAGGGGAATTCAAATCCTAAATTATTGATGATAAAGACATTAATCACCTCTATCAAGAGGAATCAAACAAAGAAGGCATTATTGAATTGAATTCCAGCTGGGTTGGTCTCTTTGGAAAGACCATTCAACATAGACCTTCAAGATCAACAACTCAAACAACCTAATATCAGTGAATAAGACTTTGAAAGGGAAAATCAAGGAGATGAACATAGCCCACACTATGTTGACTTTGGTCTTAGCTTCACCCCAGATAAAAGACAACAAGTGAAGATTTAATCGCTTGATATAAGGATGTCATTACTTGGATATATGAGGATTTAAAATTTTATGACCCTTAGGTCATCAATCACATGATTCCATTGAAGCTAGATTACAAACCATTCAGATAGAGGTAGAGACCAATCAATCCTATTTTAGAGCCTCTCATTCAGACAAAAGTGGAGAAGATTTTAAGTGCAAAAATTATCTTCCCAGTTTGACATTTGGGTGGCCAATTTGGTCCAATTAAGAAAAAAGAATGGTGAGATCAGATTATGTGTGGACTTCAAGAACCTAAATAAGGATTATAAAAAGGATAATTATCCTCTACCTTCTCTAGATAAGGTGATACAAATAGTAAGTGGTTTTAAAATGATGTCTTTTTTGGAGGGATTTTTGGGCTACAATCAGGTACTAGTACAATATGAGGATAGAATGAAGATGGTGTTTACCATGAAGTCAAGAGCTTATTCATATAAGATGATACCATTCAACCTAATAAATGAAAGATCTACCTTTCAATGCACCATGTTTCATGCTTTCAAAAGACTAATATGAAAATGTATAATCATCTACATGGATGATCCTATAGTATTTTCAAAGAATTGGAAGGACCACATAAGTCACCTATAGTCCATATTCAAGAGATGCAAAAGTTTTGGTATTTCATTAAACCTAAAGAATACTATATTTGGAATGACTGAATGTAATATTTTGGGACACATCATCACCAAGGATGGGATCACCATTGATCTAGATAGAATTTAAAGAATTTCAAGGATTGCACCACCAAACAACAAGAAGGAGCTCAAATCATTCTTTAGAAAGATTAACTTCATAAGGAAGTTCATCTTAGGATTTGTATAGATCATTAGACCTTTAAATTCCATGCTCAAGAAAGATGCTAAAATATAATGGATGACTAAAGCTCAAAAGTCCTAAGACATTAAAGATGTAGTATCATAGGCTCCAGTATTAATTAATCTATATTTTATAACATTTCTACTTGAATTTTTTCACTTCATAGCATATGATTGTAGCTATAATCATATAGAATAAATAAGAGACTAAACATCCAATTGAATTCATGAGCACCAATATAAAGGATGCAAAACTCAAGTACTCCATGATTGACAAATAAATTTTTACCCTTGTCAAAGTAGTGAAGACGTTTTAACATTACATCTTGAGGAATAAAAACATCACCATTATACCTAATCTTGATGTCAAGATAACTCTATCATAAAATGAATTAGGATAATGCCAAGGAAAATGGATGGCCAAACTTTAAGAATTTGACATACAGATCAATTTGACAAAGATCATTTGAGGGCAGGGCATTATTCAGCTCATGACTAAAATAGATCCACTCATCACCATTGAAGAGGTATGTGAAGCTCAAGTACCTAAAGAAGAATGGTATATGGATATAACATAGTATTTACTTATATTAACTTGTTCCCTTGAGATCAATAAAGAGCGGAGAGCTTTGAGGCTGAAATATGCTCATTACATGTTCAAGAAGGGAGTCCTTTATAGAAGAAATTATGAAGATATTTATTTTAGGTGTGTATCTATAGAGGAAGATAAATAAATCTTAGATAACTTGCATTAGAATATAGTTAGTGGCCATCCTTCTATAAATACCACAACCCATAATATCTTAAGAATGGGATAATATTGGCCAATAGTTTTTAAAGATGTTCATGCTCACAACAGAACATGCCATGAATGCCAAGCTCTATCCAAGAGAGAAGTACATGTAATAATTCATTTATAACCAATTTTTAAAGGAATTCCATTTTTCTAGTGGGGTTTAGAATTCATTGGTGTCATCAATCCAAATTATATAGCAAGCCATAAATTCATGCTTACTACCACATACTATTGCACCAGATGGATTGAAGCCATGGCCACAAAAAAATTGTAGAGCAAAAGATGTGATTCACTTCTTGGAGGATCACATAACAACCAAATTTAGCACACCCATTTCTTTGGTTTATGATAATGGACCAAATTTTATATCAACAAAATTTATTGAGTGGGCACATGACAACCATATTATTATTAGGTTAAATTCTAACTATTACCCCCAGGGAAATGGATTAGTATAATCAATGAACAAGAATCTGATCGATGCAATTAAGAAATCAACTGGAGACAAGCCTAGGGATTGAAACAATTTATTAAAGTATGCTCTTTGGGTAGACCAAAAAAGATATAAATAAGCCTTTAAAGCTTCACCTTACTTATTGGTGTATGGATGCAAACTAGTATTCCCTATCATGTTGAAGTTACCCACTTATAAGTTTATGCAGGACTACATGGAATCAAGCAATAAAGTAAATTCAAGACTATTAGACATAATATAAATGGAATATTTTAATAATGATGCCTCATATACATTAAACAAATACCAATATATGGTCAAGAAGTGTTTTGATAAAAGATCAAAGGCCAAAGTATTCAGGATTTTAGATCTAGTGTTACTTTGGGATAAAGCCCATGAGAAGAAAGGATAACATGACAAGTTTTCCCCATTATGGATGGGACTATACCATAATTTGGAGATCATGAACAATAAAGCATTTTTTCTAAAGGACCTACAGGGTAATGAACTTACCTATCTAGTCAATGGGTAGTTTTTTAAGCATTACTTCGTAGTTGTACCATCTAAAAATACCCCAAACTAAAGAAGAAGAGTGGTGAACGCAAATATAGGATTATATTAGATTTATTGCTTCTTAGATAGTTTATTGCTTTCATAGATTAGTTTCATGCTTTATAGATTAATCTTTCCTACTTTTAGTATTTTGATTTCATAGATTAGTTTCCTCGTTTTTAGAGTAGATTTCAATGCTATCTTAGATTAATTATTCTTTATTTTCCCTAATGATCAAAATTATGTTTGATCTAACTATAACCAAGTTAAAATCCAAATCAACTGAGTTTAGAAATTGTGAAAAGGGGGGAAAATTAAAATAAGAATCGGCGATTTGGGATTAGTTCACAAAATTAGGTGTATTTCTATATTTTGAGTCTTTAGGATGAGGGTAGGTAATCATGGATTATTATAGATGGTGTCACAATTGAATACTTTTACCAAGCATGTGGAAGTTGCTCTTACAGTACTTCAAACAAATTTAGAAAATTTTATTATTTTATTAGATCAAATGTACTTATCACATTAAATACCTGTTAGAAGTGATAATTCTAGGTATAAGTGTGGATGGTAGGGATGTCCTAATAATAAATTATTTTATAATCATACCAACTCACTAAGGTTCTAACTCTTTTCTTTTCCATTCAAGAACAAAAGAAGAAAAAACCAATGAGTTAAAAAGAGCAAAATAAAATCAAAAGAAAATCAAAAGGCTCACATGATGAAATAAGGTCAATGTCCCATGCATCATGATTAAAAGAAAATAATGGAAAGAGAAGAGAAGGAGCCTAAGATATCTCTATCAAGGCTATGGTGCTTGGTTGGTATTAGAGTAATGCCTGAGACTATTTTGTTTTTTAGCTTTAATAGACACTATAATGAAACCTATAATTTCATCAAGCCTTTGAAAAACTCACCACAACAAGGAATAAATGAATTACACATTTTGACACACATAGATCTAAGAAATTGGAAGGCAAATATGTTGTGTGAAGGAACGCAGGAGTATCTTCCATGTTTTTGATTTAAGTATTGTTCTATAACACACTTTATGATTTATTTAAGATTACAAACTAGAGTTTTAGATTCTTGAATACTCAAGTGTATTTCCCTTGTAAGTCACCATTTGTTGTATCCAACATTTCCCTTATTTCCATAGGAAATAGGGACCCACATGTTTTTTAGATTATAGTCTTGATTTTGAGCACCTCTTTTATTGTTTTTTATAGAAATTTGGGAGAAGATTGATTATTATCCTTTTTATACTCTGGCAAAGTATCATTGGTATTTTGTTTTCACTGACTAACTTTATACCTTTTGAGAGTCTTTATCAAGTTTTATGTTTTGAATTTTATTTAGTCAAGATTTTGTCTTCAAATTTTTTTTTTTGCATGAATTGGTCTTTAGGTTTATTATGTCATAAATTTTATCTACAATAATTCCCCCACAACAATTTCCCCACAACAATTATTCTGAAGCTTTTTGCCCCAGACTTATTCATTTAGGATTTTGTCTTAGACTTATTCTATCAAACTTATCTTGTCAAAATTATTTCAAAAAATATGTCTAAGACATTTTCCCTGATGATCGAATTCTTTTGAACATTTTGTTTGAGACATTTTTCTTGTAGACAACTAAATTCTTTTAGATATTTTTTTGGAAACAACCTTGTCAAGACATTAAAACATACCCTTCAGAATTTTTAAGCATACCCTTAGGAATTTTTTCCAAGGTCATTTTTTTTGATGAAATAGACTCTTTAGGATAATTAATTCAGACATCCTATTTAAATTAATTTCCCTAATGAAATACATGCCTCAAACAAAAAGGCCACAATAATTCCCCTACATAAAATGACTGAAATAATACCCTACTGATAGGATCAATAAACCAAAAAAATTATGGAATTACCAAGTGGCACCCCTACTTAGAGAGCATTTTATTATGTTTTGAGCTTAATTTAAGATTTTAGCCTAGGCCCTAATCATATTTTATTAATACAACTAAAACCTTAGGATAGAATATTTATACATGGTCCTTTTTATATTTCCTAAAGTATTATGATAAATCCTCTCTTCATTTATGATTGTAGATTAGAGCAAACTAGGAAATGATAAGTGTTAAGCTTGGAAGGAGTTAAGTTGATTTGACGGTCATGTAGACACCTTTAACATTTGCACAAACATTAAAATTATGCTTATAGATAAAAGGTTTAGGTTTAAATTATGACTATCATATGGCTATCATTGATAGTCACAAGGACATCTTTGATGGTCATGTGGATGTCAAATTTAGGATCAACAACTTAAAAACATGGGTTTAAATTTTGATGATTGTGTGGACATCATTGATGGTCATGAGGATGTCTTTACTAGTCACATAAATGAAAGTCAATAATAAAATCATAGGAGATTAAATTATTATGATCATGTGGACATCATTAAAATTCATGAGGATGTCATTGATGGTCATGTGGATGTCAAATTTAAGATCATAAATTAGTTGTTTGGATTCAAAGGTTAGTGCGTCCAGGTAGATTGATGGCCAATATTGATCTGATGGTGTGATATTAACAAGGAATTTGCAAAGTAATGAGGACATGAAAAGTGTTAAGCTAATAGGAGTTAATAAGTCAAACACTAAGATCTATGAACCATGTTAACTTGAGCACAGACAATCGATGGTGCAAGACTAATGCAACAAATTCAAAGGTCCAAAAAAAGTGAGGAGATGCTAAGCATTGCAAAAAAATTTGAGCTAAGACTATAAATAAAATAGAGGCCCTATGAATCTACCAAGTAGCATTCTTTCATTCCATCATTCAGAGATCGAATGGTATGAGTTGATAATGGACTTTTCCAAGATCTGGACTTAATGAGAACTAATTTAGTTAGCAAATATGAAAGTGAAGATTTGGCAATAGAACAAGAGAAGGCTATAGTTACATGGAATCTCAAAGGTAAATTAAAGTTAACACTATCAATTATTTTGAGTTAAGACCCTACAAATTATTCCAAAGGGATATTATATAAAGGCACAAGCGAGCATACAATGCACAGTTCAGTTAGATCGGTCATAGTTAACAATAATGTCACTGGTTATGAATCATTGGTAAAGTGATACTTGTCTTTAATGCATTTTTGAATTTCCATTTGAAGGTGACTAATTTAAAAACATTTAATAGGTTATTCTACAAGCCTTAAAAGGCTAATACTTTGTGCATATACAATTTTATAAAAGGCACATATATTTTGAAGTTTTTCATGCAATTCAAGCTATAATTGTAAAAAAAATTGCCTTTGTCTTTATAGACATGCACATGTTTCATAACAGTTGCAAATGCTAAATTAAAATTTTAACAGTAAGAAGACTCTTATACGGTTTTAGACCATAGTTAGAACTCAGGTTCTAACTATTACATGTAATGAGCTTGCATGAACTTGGAGGGTGAGGTGACCCCTTCCCCAAGTCTATATAAATAGTTACAATCCAACTTAGAATTTTTTTAGAGAATTTTGAATACAGGAGAAACATCAATTTTGATTTTTAGTGAATGTGTTTGTGTATTTTATTTCCAAGTTTTGTGTAACTAGTTGTTACTTTTTTGGTTGTATGTTTCAATAATCTTTAGTGTGTAATAGGTATGAATGGATTCTTGATTATATTGATTGATGTATTGATCTATAGATGTGAAACAAATATTGAAATATTGGTGAAATTATTGATTAGGATAATTGAGTTCATTTATTCATAATTTTGAATGTGCATGAGTGCTTTCTTTGATGTAGTTTTTTATGCATGCAATAACTACCTCAGAGACTTCACTAGCTTGAGTCATAATCTCCAAAGTAAGAGTGTGAAATAGATACCTAAATGGAGCAACCTTTATCTAAGGCCTATGAATTTATTGAATAAGTATCACCTTAGACTTCTTAGCCATGTTTTATTGTGTGTGTGTGTAATTGCTGCTAGCAATAAGCATATGTTCTAAGAGCACTTGTCCTTTTAAAAACTAACTAGGGAAGTGATTCCTAGAAACCATATAAGATTTCTTTTATAGCTTACCCTTCCCTCATTTTTGATTTTGTTTTGAGGTATACCCACTTGATATAAGAATCCAACCACCAATCTAACTCATGTAGAGATTCACTATCCTTTAGGGACCACACCTCTCTCTAAAAAAAATTGTCAACAACCTACATGCCCTACCAACTATTCCATCAATAGGTTGTCAAAGACCACATATCTGCAACTCATCCTTGGAGTGGATTTTACCTTCATTGATATCCTAAAACATTAGAGGCTACCTCATTACACTATGGTGTGCATAAAACACACATCAATAATAACAATAAAAAAAATAAAAATAAAAATAAAAATAAAATAATTTACCTAGAAGAAACTTATTCTTATGTATCTTTATCCAAATTAAAAAAGTGATCACACACTTTCAAATATCTATCATTGTCATCATATTCAACATGATGATGTATTTACTATGTAAGTCTAGTAGCCTCAATAAATTATGGACTTTATCATATGCTAAGAGAATATGTTGGTGTTTGGTGTGGAACACATGCAAAATATTTTATAACTATTTTAGGATGTGACAGATTAGGTAATGTTTGTTGAACTCAAATAGACTGATGTAATGGATGATGAAAAATTAGTCTTTGAATAATATCAATTCATGTATTTGGTTTTCCTTCTTAGGATGAACCTGTATAGGTTATATAATAGGCTACTATGGAGGTGGTGGAGTATATGTCTCTAGATAAATGGGTTACTCATATGGAATACATAGAACTATAACCACTCAATTTTTATAGGTATACTTCAAGCATTCAAATTATTTAATATGACATTAAACATATATTATATATCTATGGATGTCCTAATAACATGTAAAATTCCCTAGTGTTCAGAAAAAATAAGAGGCAAGTAACAATGGATATATGCCCTACTATCATTGATAACATAATGCCCCTAAAAGGGTTTTGTTTTTTTTCATCAAATCCATTACCATAGTAGTCTTATTAATCAAATATCTATGTATGTACCTAAGAATAGAAACCAATGTCATAGTGCATATTTTTTCACTTGACTTTTTATCCACCATAACCCTTTGTATAGGATGTGAGCCAATGAAAACAAACTTAAAAAAAGGCACATTAGTAAAATCATGATCAACACTCTCATAGTCATTTAATGTTATTGAGGCATTTTAATTTTGTATATTTAATCATACAAATAATACTGTCTATAGGATGAGCCGAATGAGGTTTATAAGCATAAAAATTTAGAGGAGAATGTGCATTATAAGTCATATGTACCTAAATATTAGTCTTGTTTAATGTGTCATATGTTTGGGAAAATGATCCAAAAATATATTAAGGTTTACATTAAATTGTGCAACTAAATCATTCATAGGTGTATCAACATCATTAACCTCAATAATGTTATCATCAATCAAATATTTTATCTTATGTCTCAACCCATAACATCTATTAGGATAATTCCCTATTCATCCATGTCAATTAAAATATGCATTAATATATAACCCCTTTTGTTATTCCCTTATCATATCAACCTCTATTGGTAGAGGGAGAAATATGAGTTTTCAATTGAGTAACTTTTATAACACCTTATAAGGTGGTACTGTCAATCTTGTAAATTTCCTCCATTAAGGTGTTGATAAGAAAAGTCTATTAGTAAGTTTGTGAATGTACATTAACCATTGCTTCAAACTTCATTCTTATTATCAATTTACTTATATTTGAAAGTTTATTATCTTTAAAACTTGGAATTATAATATTTTGGATAATAAGTCCAATATTTTTTCTTATTCATAGCAATTAGTTTAACTTCATGGTTTTTGACTATGTAGCACATGCCATTTAAAGATTGGAAGTATTTTAACATCATAGACTCATGTATAGGATCAAGTAATATCTTATTCATTATGTTTAAATTTCATTATCAACCATATGATTTGTCATTTTAGAGAGCATAGTCTTATAAAAAATCACACACTAATGGTATCATTAAGTCCTTATTTGAGTTTTGAAAATTGAGCATATGAGACCTTATCACGAATTTGATATAAAAGTGAGATAAATATTGATAGACTAAAGGATTGAAATAATGCACCAATTTGGAAGGAATGTCATAAAACCATTACAAAGCATAGTCCTTAAGGCTCTTAGGAAAAATATTTTTTAGGAACATAACATTATAAGAATCATCTAAGTATGTTGCATTAAAGGATATAAGATGATATTTTAGATCACCTTTACCATTTTATGATGTAATATTAGGTGAAATAAATACTATATTAAAATGATAGGTGGAAATATTTAAGGATAAAGGGTAATGTAATAATTCTTGAGAAATTTTCAAATGATCTATTCTATAATAACCTTGCTCTACCTAAGAATACTTGGCTTTAAGATAAAGAAGAGTTTGTATAAGTTCTTGATTGTTAAGTATATGATAATGATTATAAATACATGATGTCACATGAGCATAAATCTTAGGAGTAAAACAATTATTCTGCTAAGGAATAACCATATAAATATGAGGATTAACCTCCGTTTCACCCACACCATGTGTGGGTATCATTTATGTAGCCATAGTTGTAGACAAATGAATACAAAAATAATTAATGGTATTAATACCTATTGTAGAAACCTTGCCTCTAAAATTTTGATTAGTATCATTTAAGAATTTATCATGTTATTCCTCAAATGTGGCTTACTTACCATTATTTGCATTCTTAATATGTAAGATAATGCTCAATAATTTAACTAAATCACTAGGTTGCATATGATTTCAATTTGAAAAATTGGAAATTACTTATAATTGTGTAAGATATACACCATTAAGCTCATTAGGATGTATTCTACCATATATTCATTATCATGTTCATTATCATCTTCATAATCATTTTCAAAGATAATGAATAACATCATTGAAATTTTTTTCCTCCTACATTTACATGTTATTTATAAAAATTTAAAATAATAGAAAGAATTAAAATTTCAAAAAATTTATCCAGTTTAGATTACACACAAACACATGCTTGTATCAAAGGAATATGATTATAATAAATTATAACAACACTTAATCTAACACTTCTCCTTATAGGTATACGAGATCTAACCTTCTTTTATGGCATAAAATATGTTCATGAAAAGATAAATAAATATATGGAAGATTAGATAGATCATTTCATATTAATGGTAAATAAAAAATAAGTTATGAAAACTAAACTTAAGGTATGAAAAATATTAAACCCTAATAAAAAGAGATGAAACATTAAATAAAAATACCTATTTTTTTTTGCTCAATTCAATGATTAGTTTCACCAAAATATTAATTTATTTTGTGATTAATGCAATCTAAATAATATAAAAATATTTAATATTCATATTTTGTAAATATGGGAATTTATCATATGATTTCACGTGCAAAAGATAGATTGATATTGCACTTACTATATTTATAAAAGAGAGAGAAATGAAAGAAAATATGTAATTAGATAATTTATAAATTTTATTGCTCACTACATTCTTCAAAATAAATGAAAATACTCTATTTCTTATCTGTAAACATTCAAATCATGAAACAAGAGTTCAAAATATTCTCTAATGCTACTGGAAAATCCTAAACCCATGTGTTAATTGGTATTGTCTAAGCTCTATCAATACATCTAAGTTGAAATGCTAGTTTATGCTACCTCAGATCACTGTATATACACCTTTAGATGATTTTTGTATGTGCAATCATCCTTAGTAGTATGTTTTGATCCTTATTCCAATTATCCTTCCTTTGACGCCCTAATTGCACATTTAACACAAGATATACCTCATAAAATGGGTTTGGAAACCCCAACCACTCTTTACTAAGTGATTGCATATTTTCTATGGAAAAATAATCTAAAAGGGCTCATACCACACATAATTATCCCATAGGTGTGTGTTTGTACCATCATAATCATTCTATAATGAAATATAATTATTAGATTTTGACACTTAGGCAATATGTAACCTTTGCATGCATTTTGTACTTATAATTATCTCTATAGATGCTAATTTGAAGGGTTTTAAGATGTTTATGATTTTTTGATAGTGTTCCAAAATAATTCTCATGGATTTCTTAAGCTTTCAAGTGATTCATAATGTAAAATCCAAGTGTGAAAGTGAACAAGTGATTATGACCTTATGATTAATTTTATTTATATATGACTCTGTGATATTTCCTTGTATGATTATCCCATTAATTATGTCCATGATAACCTATTGAATATGTATTAATCTAAAAATTAGTCAATAAAAATTTCTATATACTAACCATAGAGGCTGGTACATATAGTAAATTGTAACTATCTAACTATTTTTGATATTGTCTTGGGAGTAAAGGTTAATGATTTTAGATATGGATTTAATTTGTTTAGGATTATGGAAATTAATTTCATAGATTAGGGTGATCTTGAATATGTGTATTAATAAACTATACTATCCAAGATAATAGTTGGGTAGATAAATAGGGGAAAGTGTGCATATAAGTCAAATATGTATGCACAAGTCCAAGTATGTCAAAAGATTCCAAAGTTGATGTTTTAAAGTGTCTAATACCAAATTTATGTCTACACAAAGTATATGAAATGAAATAAAAGACATCCATGTAACCACACATAGAGTAAATGTAACCATTGATCAAACAATTAGACTAAAAAGGTAATGAATCACATGGACATGACACCACATGACAACTAGAGGATCCTCTATGGATAACATGAGACAATATGTGATAAGTAATATACACAATGCAAAAACACATACATGTAAAAATTTAAGTAGTCATAGGGCATAGAAGAGAACATATAATATAACCATGTAACTATCATATGAAGCAACACTATGTATCCATGTAATGTAATACATAATATCTAAGATAGAGAAATATATGTATAATCAACTATATGAAACTAGGAAGTAGGAATAATAATAAGATAAACCAATTGTAAAATATAACCTCAGTATAGGCATGATCTTAGTGTGAGAATTCCCTTTGGTGTGGGTTAATGAAGATAACAAACATCTATAAATATATGATCATATCCAACATGTACATTGTACATATATCTCTTAACATACCATGATAAGTACATGAAATTATAAATATGTAACCCTCTAGCATAGATAGATAAACATGGTATATAATAATATGCCTCCATGTAACCAAAAATATAGAGACAAAAATTTTGATTATTAATTTATTTCCATGTTTTGAAATTTTAAGGTTTTTTTAAAAGTATAATCCTACCCCGTATATGGGAAATAGATGACCAATATGATCAAAATAATAATATGTACAAAATGTAGACAAAATTAAGCAAATGCAAATATCTAAATCACATAACATGTATAGGTGTATGCAATGTGTCAGGGGATTATACGGATATATCTATACCATATGGATCATGATGAACAAATCGTTCATGGACGTGGAAACCAAACAATGAAAGTAAAAAAGATAATTCAAACACACACATGAGTGAAAAAAAGAAAATAAAAATATCAATAAAGGAAACTCCCACAGGGAATAATCTAATTAAATTGATTAATGAATAGAATAGAATCACAATAACATATCACAATATGATTGAAATAAGATCAAAATAATTGAATAAATGATGAGTCATTTTGAGGAGGAAACCTCCATAATCTTAAAATAAGAATATAATTTATAATATTATGATCAAATACTAACTTTTACCTTATACATATGCCCACTTTATCTTATTTTTGAATTTAGTGATTTAAACACGTAAAAAACTGTGTATATTCAAATTACTAAGATGTATAATTTACCATACATATATGAATGTTAACATAGATATATTATACTTATTATCTATAAAAATGACCAAGAGATAAGGAACTTAGCTATTTAATGATTTATTTTAGTAACTACCTATACACAGTCATATTATATGCTATGAAATGAATCTATTATCATTCAACTCTAGAAACAAAGTATTAAAATCTACTGGGATACCATTAGTAAGGATTAGACACATGTGGAGATCATACATGTACACTATATTATATGATTATTTTTATAGATGTTATCAATATTTTTAAAATCAAATCACTACATTTCATGTTAAGATTTTTTTCTAAATAATTTCCTTCCCTCATTTCTATATATAAAATCAAATTTTGTCCTATTTTGCCTTGAAACCCTAGCTCTATTTTTGACATTTTATTGACATAAAAAAATGGTTTATAAATATATTTTGGAAAACCCCAACCAAATCCATCTAGGTGGATGAGTATTTCCTACATTCCAATAATCTAAAGAGGTCTCAAACCATATGTAGTTATCCCACCTATGTGTATGTGCTCTCAATAGTGATATGTTAGAATCAAATACAACTCTTTTAAAAATTGGATTTTTGATAGTTAATTTGAGGGTTTTTCACATGTGGATGATTTTTTATAGTGCCCCAAGGATTTAATAATATATTTCTCAAAGTGCAAGTGGTTTTCAAGTAGTGACCAAGTGAGATATAGATAGTAATATTCTTAGAATTGATGTGTATACACAAATGAATCTTTGGAAAATTCCCCTCAAGACCAACATTTGAAACATGTAGGTTGACCTAAGGGAGATATTTTAATTTTAAAAATATTTTTTAAGGGAACCTAGGTCCTAAAAAATGTGGATACTACCAGTAACTAACAATGTCTAATTGTTGCCAACACTATTTAGTGAAGAGAAAATATTGATCTTGAGTTTGGAGATAATATTCTTAGAATGATGGAGTATTAAGGAAAAAATTAAGGAGTTCCTACATATTAATGATGGTAAATTGGAAAGATAAAGTCCACATAAAGATAAGTGGCTAGGAAAGAATGTAAGCAAGAGTCAAATGTGTATGCACAAGTCATGTCAAAGATAGGTTAAAAATGATATTATCAAGTGCCTAATGCAAAATTTATGTGTCTAAAAATGCTTCCATTTTAGTCTATTACTGATAATGATAGATTAAAAGGATTAAAAAAATTTAGTACCTTTGGTTACTTACATTTGATGTTAATACATATGCCCAAAATATATAGCTTGCTCCATGAAAAACCTATAAGGAAATATGTATAAAACCTATGTTCACTCATGATATAAAATATAAAAAAATATAAATAATTTAACTATTTAAAATTAAACAATAAAGGAATGAATACATATGTGGGTAGGTGCACCAATTACCCTCTAAAGTCATTAGAGAATGGGGTGCTTGTGCCCAAAGGAGATGTCATTGATAAACCATGGGTTGAGAAGATAAATGCCTCAACCCCCATTGGATACTAAGGAGTGATAATAGTTGAACATCATATAAACCTCAATTAAATACTCAAACTATCATCATAAATTTTTCATGGAACCCTGTACCAAGTTCATATGACAATGTGGAGACATATACCAGGCTTATGTGTAAAGGGTAGAACCCCATATCAGGCTTGTATGTAAATTTGAAAACTATAAATTAACCATTTCATCTATAATTTATATTCAAATTTCCTATGTAGTATCATAATTTCCATTAATAGATATATAAAAGTGTATGATTAAATAACATCCATGCCAAAACAATTTAATCCATGTGTATCTCCTTGTGATATATAATTCCATAACTCTATATACCACTCTATTTAATTTGATAACCTACTCAATATGATCCATAAAATGTGATAAAATTTGCTCAATTTTATCCATATAATATTATTATAAAGTCATTGAATTTATCTCCTATCTTTCCTGATATTGTAAAATTTCCCACATATGCATCACATATGTATAAATATATAAAATTGTCCCAATTTAAATCATAATCTATATTTGATATAATTCATAATCTAGCACAAAATCTAAATCATTATCTATAGTACCTGAAACATTTGAAATAAATCATCTATCCAATAATATAAAATAATTATCTATCAAGTTCTAAATTTTTATTTCAATCCCACTAGTATGATCAATTTTGAGGTGAGGGATGAAGCATATGAATATTTCATCTCAAAATAAAATGAGTATAGACATCATATTATATATAAAATATTTAAGAATTTAAAGTATATGTGATAACATGATTAAATAATGTCATCATATAAAGAGTTTATTATTCATGCACATATGAAACATGCAACCTAAGGCATACACATGACATGTCAAGTAGATATATTAATTAGGCATAGAGTAATAATTATCATAGTAATAATAATTGAGTAATAATTCATGTAAAAGATGCATGATATAAATCATGGCATCACACATAATAGAATTATGCATGATAGAAATCATGGAACCCCAATCTTAATAATCATGTAGATACACACACCCATATGCATTTAATGTAATGATCATGAAACCCACAAGCACTAAATACATGAATCAATTTTGATCAAATTCTAAATTGACATAGAAAACATGGCCTTAAAATGAACTATAATATCCTCTATATATTAAAGGAAAATTTAGTTGACCTACTAATTAATCCTAACTTAGAGAAGATAAATCTTACTTACACTTACGATTATTGATACATAAGATATTAGGGGTCATGAACAACATGGATCTGCTAGACCTAAGAAAGGGATATCTTACCACAATAGCATCACTAGAGAGGTTTTAAAAGCCTATAGTCAAGCAACACTATGCAATAACCCTAGATAGGTCATATGTTTTTACATACAAAAAGTATATGCAAAGGAAAACAAAGTTAACCTAGCACTCACCAAAGCTTGTGGCACAAAGTGGGGGTAATAAACATAAAAATAAAAAATGCATATAGTATATATACTCACATCAATGTATAGAAAATATTAATTCATGAGAGAGAATTATAAATGCAAATCTATACACTATTATAAAGGAGGAAAAAAGTTAGAAATACTTAACTTTGAAGACAAACCCATTGAGTTTCAATCTCTCCCTTGGCCAAGGTGATTCACAAGAGGTTTTTTTGGTATATAAGGATAAAAATGATAAGTCAAATATAAGCTACACAACTTCTTTATGCATCCAAAAGACATCTCCATAAGATAATATCCATATCTCTAAATAAAGTATTGAAACCCTAAGCTATGTTCCTCAAGTATAATGGTGGATAAGTAGATTTGAAATATAATATTCTTCTTATTTTCTCTATAAATGATATAAATAGATGTGTGTATATAACTAGATATAAAACTAAACCTTTCTAAAAGTTCAGTTGATAAGGTTGGCCTAATTGATTGTGTTTTGTTAATTGATAAAAATAAGTTAGATCTTAGTCTAGGTCATCCAGAGATGACCTAGACCCATAACATGCTCGTAATAATTAGGATATGGGGTTTACCTAGGATGACATTGTAATGTAAACTATAAAATAGGGTGTTAGGCTTAGGTAGTTGTTAATGAAGGTGTTGAAATTATTTGAAGAGTGTGAAAGAGAGGATGCAAGGCTTAGGTAATTACATAATATAAGGTTATGTAGATAACAAGTGGTGGTATAGGGGAAAACAATCCTGTGAAGCACCAATGGTTTGCCCACCCCTTTCCTAGTACACCTTTTAAGGCATGCACTCAGAGAGATTGAGACTTGATAGGTTCCTAAAAGAGATAAAGCATCAATAATTGATAAATTTTTGAAAATATTATGTGTATACATATGCGCCACTCAAATCTCATCACGTGTCACATAGGTGCAATAAGGGATGGTGCTTTGAGAAAAGAACATAACAACACACACTGCTAAAGATGAATAAATTATAGTAAGAAGAAAATAAGATAAATGAAAGGAAATAATTGAAAAACACATATATTTACTTACCTTAGTGTTGTATATAATAAATGAAGTGAAATAAATGTGAAGGTGTCCAATTTAGGGAACATTAAGTGAACCTGTAAAAATTATCGAAAAGACTGAAAAATCAATTTTTTTGAAAAATATACATATAACATGTGAAAAGACTCTTTATAATGACATTATTTTATAACATATTATGATTAAAAAAAAAAAGATAATATAAACAAAGATATGGGTAAAAAATGGAATCTGGTGGTAAATATTTGATTGGTGAATAATTTTGAATAGTAAATATAAATAGGGTGTAAAATAATTATGAGAAAATAGAGCTCTGAGAGACCCATTTGGAGACTAGAGATAAACCTTGGTGAGAAGATGAAAAATGAGATAAGGAATATGCCTAATGGATATAGCAAGTGCAACCTCACCTTGTGGCATGCAAGAAGTTAATCTATTTATAAATAAGTAGGAAAGGACAAGTAAGAGAGTGTATCATGACTACTACTAATATTCATCAACCATCACACTAGTATAATATTCTGAAACATGTGAAGAGTTAAGAATAAGATTCATTAATTGATCCAATGCATATTAAAAATTTTCATTTGAGTAGGGCTTCACCATACTCAACAAAAATATCCCTAAAAATCCCATCAAGGTTGCTTAAATGGAGAAATGAGGCTAGAAGAGAGAGAGAGAGAGAGAGAGAGAGAGAGAGAGAGAGAGAGAGAGAGAGAGAGAGAGAGAGAGAGAGAGAGAGAGAGAGAGATGAAAAGTGTCTTGACAGAGTTTTATAATCAAGGTGAAAAGTGTCTTGAAAGGGTTTTATAGTCAATAAGGAATTGTAAAAAATTTAATTAGGTCTCTAAAGACATATTTTTCTCTCTTGAAGAGGCATCTTCTACCAAGTGGCATATGAGTTTTATCTAGTTTCTTAACACCTTAGATTCCTCTTCAAACTTCTCTTTTCTTGATTTTTGAGGTGACAAGTGGAACTCTTAATCATCATTTCATGTTGATTTACCTTATATAACTATTATTTATACCTTTATTTTTCTTAGGAAACTTCCAAAATGACATTGGAGTGATGATCACACCTCTTAGGTGTCTTGAAGCCCAATTTGGTCTCACTATGCCTATCCTTTCTTGCAAGTGTAAATTCTTGATTTCACATTTACCAATGAAATATATCACCATGGATGGTATATATTAGTCATATCATACCCGAATCAATCCATTTTAATGTATTAAACACTCACAAAGACCTCATTTTGCACCTAAGCTCTCATTTGGCCTCAATTCCTTGTAGCCTTAAAACACACAAAACTCCTTGTGTGGAATAATTTAAGGATGATATTGGAAAAATTTTAATATATTTTAGTACCCATTATACCCTTACATATCCATAACAAATTTAATAACCTAAAATTAGTAGAAGTGTCCTTTTCCATCTGATCTCTTCCCTAATTAGGCCTCTAGGCCTAAAAGCTGAGTTTTTGCTCCATAGAACTCCCACACATGTGAATAATCCATAAAGTGTGTGATTAAATTTTAGGACAATGTGACCATGCTTCATTACAAAATTGGGATTATGGAACCTTGTGTGGGTATGCAAACCAAGAAATGGCCAAAAAACTAGCCCTTCACAAAACGTTTTTTACACTACCTTCAAGAATAAGACATATAGTAGTAATTATAAGGTGTATTATATATTTTTAAACTTTTATAGGTATAATAAAACCCAAATAATCTCTCCTAATGGGCTTCATCAAATTTTGAGGTCAAATACCCTATTTTTAGCATAAAAACTCACAAAAACCCATCATTTAGTGAATTCGTACATTTTCAAGTATAGAAAAATTTAATGGTAAAGGTCTCTAGAGAGTGAAGAATAATTTATAGGTGTTTTCAAGGTTAATAAAATTCATCTTAGGTACTTATGAAGTTAATTTCTCTCTACTGGTCAAAACTAGTCCTCTAGGTAACTTGTGAGTACCTTATCATCTTAATGATGATTCATAAAATGAAAGACATTAACAAAGAAAAAATTACAAAAATTGAAAATATAAAATTTATATTAACATCACAAAATATATTAGGACCCCATTCAAAACCTCTGTACTATTCTAAGTATGAGAAAGTGCCTCTTAGGTTGGAAAGAGTGCATTTGGTGAGGTCAAGTGAGAGATTGAATTGAAAATGGAAACTTGGGGTTTGGCATTGGGTTAAAAATGATAAAAATAGATTTATAAAATTAATATTGAATTTATTAAATGTTATTTCCTATCCTTTATCTCCATAATCTTGATATGACCACTATTAGCTCATACCTAGGGTTTATAGGTAAACTACTAATTTTGACCCTATGAGCCTGAGTTTGAGCTATTTCTCACTATTGAAGAGTTTTAAAACTTCATGGAATGTTTAATTAAAATAATAATTATCTTATTATGGTATATATATATTTCCATATTTCTTCCCATAAAAAACTTTTCTTCATAAATCTATACACAAGCATGAGTGACCATTTAGACCTACTAAGCTTGAATTTTCCTTCTCTACCATCTGTAGGTTACTAAAAACCAATATATCTCTCTCTCTCTCATAGAAATTTTAAAATTATAAACTTAAAATAATTATTATTGAGTTACTCATCACATTTTAGGGCCTATGGGTCTCTATCTTACCTTTATCACTCAAACTCTCATCACAACATTACATACACATGCTTGACTGTTTTGCTTAGACTGTCTACATTGCAAATGTGATTTTGATTTTTATTAAAATATATTTAGAATTTTAGATCATTATAATTTTCTTAATATTATATATATAATCTACTTTTCATTTTTATTTATTCATTCACACTTTAACTATCATATTATTGATTATTTGCTTCCTAGGCTAGAGGGTGTGGACCTATAGGTCTGTAGACCTATAGGTCTACATTCATCCTTGTTTGAGACAATAATGACATTATTTATTGGTATTTAAAAACATATTTATCATACCTATGAACCATATTATCCATTTGTGATTTCATAACCTCTTAAAATATCTCAGACTGCCTTCAAGTATCAAACTCTCCCTTGAAAACACCATACCACTGCTTTTTTAGGTTTGTGACTTGTTAGTGCATCCTCAAGGGTTTGAGAAAATATTTATTAGTATATGTATCTAATAATATCATATAATTATATAAAATTTATCCATGTTAACCTCACCTAAGTCACCCTTTAAGAACTTCATGATACTGTTTATAGGACTATCTTCTTGACAACTTCACACACAACCCTGTGTGTGTAAGTTTATGTATGATATAATTTAAGGGATTAAAAATGAGTCTTAAATGGAATAATAATATTATTAATTACATATAAAAACTAAAAAGGTAAATACACATGAATCCCAAACTTATCTTCACCCTTGATCCTCATTTCCAATGGCATATATTGCATATATTCTTTCAAACTTGCAAACTACCCTGATTACTCAAGTAAAACTATAGGTACATATGGGTGTATTTAATATTATTAAGATGGAAAAATATTAAAAAATGTATATATAACCTTTTAAAAATAATTTAAATCAATATTCCATTGCATTTCAAGTGGAAAATGGACCTATAGGTTTGCAGACTTGTAGGTCTATTTTTTCCCTCATTTTGGGATT
Organism: Torreya grandis; assembly: GCA_037957365.1. NCBI lineage: Eukaryota > Viridiplantae > Streptophyta > Pinopsida > Cupressales > Taxaceae > Torreya > Torreya grandis. The sequence goes on from JARHVA010003651.1 coordinate 646,971, forward strand.
TTATCTTAACATCTAAAGCCATGTTATTATTTAGAACAAAAATAAAATGTTATATACCATTATCATGAGGTTTTATAATCCAAAAAACATTTATAATATAATGTTTATCACCTTATTTATTCATTTATGTGCAAGTAGAGTTACAACATAGTCCATTGAGAGGATGACAAGAATGGGATGTGGGCTTGCTTTAGTGGATTAGTGGTGAGATTGACCACTTGAAAAATGTATTATAGAGGTGTAGTATGACATTTTAATACATATTAAATCAATTTAAAATTCATTATTATTATAAAACACTGAACCTTCATCTAATGAGACATAGCCTGTAGGTCTTTGTGAGACCTAGAGCTCTCTAGATTGATGTTTGTTGTTTTGAACCTAGCTATCTATTATAAATGTATAGGGAGTGTAGTTGTCACTTAAAAATATATATCTAGGTATTAAATTTTTTTGAGTTTAAGTATGATGTATTTCATATGAATAATATGCCCATAGGTCTATTCTTTGTCCTTTTAACTCTCTTTCCTTCTTGAGAGTGTAATAGGCCTTTATATGTAGATTAGACTCTTTTAGGTGAAAAATATTACTTTTAGGGGTTATTTAGGGATAATGGGTAATTTTTTATACTTTAATACATCTAAAATTCATTATTTTATACCATCGATATATGAAAACCTCATAAAAGCTTTAAAAACTACCTACAACTTGACATAAATGGAGATTTTACCTTTTTCAAAAGTTCACACATGAAAACTGAGTATTGAATAAAGTTTTGATAAGTTATTTAAATCTATATAGGACCTCATTTAACCATAAATCTCATTAATTATCTTGATCTTAGTTTGAAAGTGCTATAAATTGAGCTTACAGGGTTTATAGGTAGTTTTAGAATACCCTGGGGTCTTATGATTTTTCATAAATACGGGGGAAACAATATGAGAAGAAATGCCATGAATTTTAATCTCACTAGGACTCCCTCATCTATAAATAAATTTAGGACCAAAATCTCTTTCCTCTATCCATACTGACCATTTGAAAACTACCTTTGTGAGCTTGTGAAGAGAACGATGGAGGAGAAGAAGCATGTTCTCCACTTTTAGGACTTGTACCTATAATATAATCATGTTTTTGTCCTAAGGAAGATAAAGCAACATACATTAAGTGTTTTCACTTGAAAATATATCTTCTTGGTCCATACAAGTGGATGTTAAGCCTTCTTTAAGTGTTGAAACTTTCTTGTAGCTACTTTTTAACTTTAAAAAATGACTTTTCATGATTTATTGCCAATTTTGAGATTAGATAACTATTCATAAGTCATTTTATAATACCCTTATACATGATTTTCACCTTTTGGGGATCTTGAAGAAATCCTTTGACCATTTTAAACATTCTAATGACTTGTAAAAGAGGTTAAAAGTGACTTGTTGACCTTTAGAACAACATGAGACTTATTTAAGTACATTTAAAAACTATAGTAGTATGATATGTCTTTGACACATGACATATGCCTTGAAAATATACATTAAACCACTAATACATCATAAACCATCTTAAAACACAACATGAGGTGACTTAGACAAACATAGGGTCAAAATGGATATTACCTTAAAATTATGAAAATTACCTTAAACTATACTAATAATAATTGAAAAGGGAATAATTTTGTGACCCTATCCTATGGTATCCAAAATTTGGATAATATATTCTTATCTTCTCATGCCTTCATCTACATGCCTTTTGTAAAAACAATTATAATTTATGGCCTAGTTGTCACCTTGCTATAATTTAAACCTTCTTGTGACTCTTTTTACTCTTTCTCCTTCATTAATATTATTCATGCTTCTTGTTCATGTCCTTTATTCTTTTTGACACCTTAATTCTCCTTTTTTATGTCCTTATCTTTCAACATGAGGATCTCTACTATTGTAACCTACATTTTCTCTCTTTGAGGCCCTTCAAGAGCTTCCTTCATGTAATTTATCACTTCTATGAGAAAAAATTCACATATAAAACTAAAAAAAGTAAAAATGTTGAGAATTTTGAGTCCCATCAACTGCTTCTTTCATCCATTCTTCTCTTCTCATCTTACAATCTAATTTGCTCACTGTTTTATCTTCTTCTTCTTCTTCTTCTTCTTCTTCTTCACTTTTCACTTTTTCGTGATCTACCTCATCTATCTTATCTTCATTATTTATCATATAATTTTTCTAGTCCTATTATAATAATGCTATTTATATATCCAATTTTTCTTCACTCTCATATAAAAACACACAATAAAAATTTAGACCTTTTTCATGTATATAATTTTCCTCATTCAAGCCTTCAGTGAGGCCTACAAACTAATCCTTTTCTTCTTCATCTTCTATTTAATCATCTAGGTAATTGATATTGATTTATTATTCCTCATTTAAGTTCATTACATCATACTTAAGGTGATGTTAACCTTTATATGCTTTCATACTCATTCTATACTTCATTATTTCTCTCTTGAGTTACTTACAAAGCAATTTTTTCTTCTCTTTTTCTTCCCTCATAACTTTTTATTTTATTATTTTCACTAGTAGCTAAATAAGCCACTTAATTATCTTTGAAATTTTCATGATACATATATACCATGGGTTCTCTTCCTCTTGTACTTTATCTAACATAAGCATTACCTCTTCTAACTTCTCTAGATTCTACCTCATATATTTCACTTCTTCTATATCCCTCTCTTTTCCTTTTGGTGTAATCTTTCACCATCTTCTCTATGTGGTACTTTGTCTCAACCATACCATAATTTTTTGTTTCCCATATTCCTCTTACCTATATCTTAGTCTTTAGGCCTCACTTGTACTTATTCCTCTAGACAAGTTTTATCTACTTGCCTCTTATGGCCTCACTTGGGTCTCTTCCTCTTTCATGACCTCACTTGGGCCTTATTTTCTATCTAGTCCTTTACCTAGGACTCTTATTTCTCTCTAATCTCTCCTTGAGATTACATTTGATATTCTAACATCTCTCTTTACCTTATTCAAAGTCTCAATGGCTTTAGGGCTTCTTACGACAACTCTCAACTTCTTGATCTTCAATGTTTTTCCACTTATTATCTCCACTAGACTTCTTATCTCTTCCTGACCTTTATGGGTCATTACTACACTTGATTCAATCTTTAAATAAATTTTATTCAAAATTTATTTACATAACATAAAAATATAAAATCAAAACATGTACCTTTTTTTCTTACTTGAAGGCTAACTTTCTCTTTTCCCCATTGTATCTTCTCATTTTGATACCAAATGATGTGGATCCTACATCCTTTTCATATTACCTGACTCTGATCCTTGCATTCAATACTTTTTATATATTTTATTTACTTTGATATGCATATTTTTTCTTAAATATTTTCAAATTTTAACTCTCTTATTCTCTCTAAGCTCTTAGGCCTCTTGTCATGCCTAGTATTATTTATATTTCTTCAAAGAAACCTCAGTCTACAACTAACTCTTCAATCTTTCTTGGATCTAATCTCAATCTCAAGCCTCCTTCACTAATATTTGATGTGAATTTATTGTTATAATTACTTTACTTATCTTCTTGATATACCTTTCTCTTTCTAGTCACAATTAGGCTTTTAAGTCCATGAGTTCATATATTTCTAAATATTTATGAAGTAATATCACCATTCACCATCCTTTGTACTATCATCCTTATTAATACATCTCCATCATCACCAACACTTATTTCATCTTTGCACTTTCCTTTCTTAGTTCATACTTGCTTATCCATATATAGATTCATAGGATACTAACATAATACCTAGTTCTAATGTTTTTTTAATCCTCATTAGGGCCCATATGGCCATCCATTTGCATAATTCAAGTACCCTCAACCATCCTATCCATTAATTCAACCTTCATGACTGGACTCTTATCCCATGTCCTCTTTCCTTCCTTAAACCTAATCTCTTGTATTCCTCCTCAAATATAAAGTGTATACACATAACATTTTCAAAATTCATCAATTACTAATGATTTATATCTTGTAGTAACCCATTTAGTCATAATATATCTAAGTACATGCCCTAATGGGTGTATTGGGAAAGGGGTGAGAAAATAATTGGTGCTTCACATGGTTGTTATCCTTACACTACCACACTTGATATCAATCCAACCATCTCCTAAAAATAATTACCTAATGTTTTCCTCCTCTTTTTCACCCTCCTCTAGTCATTTCCCACTTTTATTAGGCTCTCCCTAAATCTAAAAATATTTCCAATGGTTTATGTTACATTTTGGTCCCATCAACCCTATAATCTAAATGATAAAACTCATATAGGGTCTAGGTCAGCCCTTAGTCTACCTAAACCAAAACCTAATTTATTATTATCAATAATGATACCTAGTCAATTGGGATGACCTTATTGGCTGAAATTTTGGAAATGTTTAGGATTAGATTTATCTATATACACACATTCATTTTACCATTCTTAAATAGATAGAAAGACTTAATTATTAATTTGTGCTTCTTTATAATATGCTATTTTATCATTTTACTTTAGGAGCTATAGCTTAGGGTTTTTACTTGGAGAAGAATATTATCTTATGGAGAAGTATTTGATGCTTTGGCCTTTCTTAGTGATCCTTAAAAACCAAAACAACCTATTGCGAAGCACCTTTAGCCAAGGGAGAGATTGAGTTTCAATGGGTTCATCTTCACGATAAATATTTGTAATTTTACTCTATTTTAGTAGATAAAAGTAGCATAAGTAATGGCTTTTGTATATATTACTCTCTCTGTGCATTAGGGTTTTACCTATACATAGCTTAATTATGATTCTCGTATGAATGTTTACTTTTATGTTTAATAACCCCCACATTATGCCACAAGATCTAGTAAGCACTAGATTAGACTTTAATTTTCTTTAAATTTTATTTGTGAATATGAAAACATAGGACCTAGTTAGGGTTATTACATAATTTTACTTGACTGGATGCTTTAGAACCCTCCTTAGTGATTTTATTATGGTGAGATATCCCTTAGCTTGGTCTAGTGGATCCTTATTTATCATGACCCTAGATATTTAATGTCTCAACAATCAAAAGTGTAAGTAGGATTTATCTTCCCAAATATAGGATTGATTAACAGATCAATTTTATTTCCATTTGTATACATTCTAGTGAACCCGATGTGAATATAACCCTTGTAAGTTTTATTTCAATAATCATTTTATCATCATATTATATTTTTTCAATATTTTAAATATTATGTAGAGCTAGTTGGTATAATTATAACTTTATGTGGGTAGGTTTAACACAAAGTTTCTCCAAAACAACTCTATTTTATCTATACCAATCCTCACTAAATATAAGTTATTAGATCAAACAATTTTGCATAGTATTCTTATTCAGTTCTAGATTCACATACATAGTTGATCCAGTCGACTCTGTATACTATTCTCTTTTGTTAACATATAGATTTGAAAAAATAGTCAAACTAGTCAACTCTATTTGCCATTTATTCTTTAGCATATAGGGTTTTGTAAACTTAGTCAAACCATTCAACTTAGCATAATTTTGAAACAACATTTGAACATCATAGCACAAAAATTTGCAATCTAAATTATCTTCAAGCCTATCAAGGTTTCTTCCTTTCTCTCCCTATCATATTAGTTATTATTTCAATACTAATTTTCACAAGTTTATAGTCTACAAAACTACATCCCTACAACCAACTAGGTTGACTTATTCAACATAGTTCTATAGTTTGTCTTCTATCTAGAAGACATAGTCAACTTGTTTAACTATGTTCTTATAGATCTTACTTATACATAATAAAAAAGACCTAGGTGACACTATTCTATACTATTTTAATGCTTGGAGAGCTCACATAAATTAAATAGGTGGTTTTTCAAATTACCATTTTAATCACACTATTTTTATCTTTTTTTACATAATACCAAATTGCTTTTCATTCAAAAAGCATTAAAACTTTATCTTCCCAAGGCCTACCTACTTGGATTTCATCACTAAGGGGGAAGCCAACTTGGTTTCCTAGCCAATTATAGATACGTGGTTGATGGTGTATATTAGAAAAACACTTGACTCCCTTATCACTATAAAATTATGAAGTCAGGGGGTATTCCCAATAACAATCTAGTAACATCACCAATATAGATCCCTTTCACCCTAAACATCTTGAAATTAGCCTTAGATTTCTTTCTTATTCCTTATTTTATCCAAATTTCTTATCACATTAAAATAAAAATTTATTATAATCAAATAACACTTGGGATGACCAATTAGTTAGCATTTAATTTTTAGTTACTACTTGATCTTTTCTCATTGTATGCTGTATTGTAAAACTTGCATTGGCCAACATTAATGCAAGGTTTGTGTTATGTGTTCTAATTGGATCAGTCACATTGACCCAATTACTTGTGTTCGTACTTTAATTTTGCTTCAAAATTATCTTCCAAAAATTTCCTTTGTTTTAAACACTATCATTTTGGTTAATAAAATATTTTACAGACTATTTAGCCTTCCTTCTTGTAGTACATAGTTGACCTATTTGATTGTGTATCCTTATCTTCCTATTTAGTTCCTTGTTTAATATTACACTAATAACCCATAAAATTGTGTATTATTTTTAGCTTATTTCAATTTCATCTATTTCAACACATAGTCAACTAGCTCAACTATGTCCCCTTCTCTTTCTATTTTATGAATTTCTTTACAGAACTCTATCGACCTAGTTGACTTTGTCCCTATTAACCAACTCTATTATCTATCTGGTTGACATTTTCCCTATTTTCCCCTAACATTTACTAATATTAGATCCTTCATTAAGCATCATGAAATACCCTATCAGAATATTCCTATACAACCTAAATCCATTTAGACACTGTATGGGGTTCTCTTTTCTTCCTTTATTTACTTCCCAAGAGGATCCTCACTCTTGGATTACTTATTATTCTCCCTCATCTTTAGATTGTATCATGGTTAAAATCACTCCACAAAATGAGATTTGTGAGTCAAATACTTTTCATACCTATCAATATAATTCCCATATTTAAACATCTCACCATAATGTGAGAGAAATTGACATAAGTATATCTAATAGGCCCACATAGAATCCACCACCTAATAAACCTCCCCCTAACACCAATTTGGGGAGTCCTCCTATAAACACTAATACACCAATTGATACCAATTATATTTTTTCAAAGATCATGCAACAAATGAACATAATGCAAACATATAACACTTCCTAAATGATGCAAATACAACATCATTTGATCAACATGGCTAATCAAACTCCCATTCTTCTTCCTTAAAATAATTAAAATTTTATTCCTCCACCTCTTAGAGATGTCACAGGGAATATCATCCCCCAAACTATCATACACAATAATATACTTTAAAACATCCAAAATGATCCTTTATCCCCTTAAATTATTTTTATTGATATTGGTAATATATCTCCAATTATTAAATATGATGGGACTAAAGACCTTGCATCTTTTCTTAAAGCATTTGGAAATATTTATAAGGAGTTGATCCAAATTAATAATTTTTACACAACTAAAATTTTAGTTAAAAATTTCATGGGTGATGTATTATAATGTTACAATCATATTCCCCAACATTATATATGGAAACTAGAGGGTTTAGTTAATCCTTTAGTCATAGAGTTTCAACACAATGATCTTCTTGAGAATTGCCTTAGCCATTTCATTAATACTAAGAAATCTCCCACCAAATCAGCTCATGATTTATTAAATGATGGAAATATATGGATCACAAGGCTAATCATAACATGACTAATGATAAATTATTTATACTCTTTATAATAGAATTAACTCCTTCACTTCAATATAAGGTTTGGAATTTTTCTCCTCAAATTCTAAATCAAGATCTTGACCAAGCTAAGCATCAAGAATTATTAATGGAACAATTTGAACCTAATACCAAATTCAGTAAAGGATATTTTTGAAATTCAAATAATTCTATAACTAACAATCCTCCTCAACCCAAAATAGGAGTTGCCAAATTTGACAATCCCTAACCTTCTCACACACCATTAACTATGTAACAAATGAAAAAATATTTATCACCCTCTAAACCATTTACTTATCCCAATAATCCTCCTAAATGGTATGACCTTAATCAATTTTTTTGGTTCCATGTTGACATCAGTCATTCCTATGAAACATATAGATTGATTACATATTTTTTGTTGTCTTATATGTTTGATGATTCATTTAATCATGGATCCATGATTTAACTTTGTCATTGAGATTATGTTAATGTTTCTCACAAATGAAAAAATTTGAGTTCTTCTTATTATAATAACCAAAAAAAAATTCCACATCTAATTCTCAATAAGAAAACAAGGATGTTTTTGCAATTGATATTGACTATGACCAATATTACACCAATTCCCAATATGTCAATGTAGCAAATGCTAATTATCAACATAAAATAGCTCACAAAGGTCCTTTCACCAAACCTAAAAAACCATATTTTAAAGAACAACTCCTCAAAGATACTATAATACTCACTTAGCTTTGAAAACCAATGAGGAACCATGTCCTCCTTCTGCACCCCAAACCACTTCTCTTCCTCCTAAACCTATTTTACCTTCTAAGCCTTGTGTTGATTATTCTTCTAAAACCCATTGAAATTTATTAGAATAAATAAACTCCATGTCTTTAAAAATTCCTCTTATGGAATGATTTGTACCTCTCTTTATCATCTTAAGTTCCTTATGAAAAAACTTCAAGAAATTGAATAGCTATTTTACTTCGAGGATAAACTACCTTCTTATGATCCTCAACCAACCAAAGTACATGCCATTGAATCCATTTTCCCTTATTTGAAACCCTCCATAGAGTTCCTTGAAGAAGACATGATCAATGATGAAATCCTCTTTTGAGCTGATGATTGACCCCTCTTCATCAAAATATCCATAATACTATCCTCATTCATAAAGTATTAGTAAATTAAGGGTCAAGTATTAATGTGACATCTCTATGGCTCATTAAATAACTTGGTTATAAAAAATAACATCTTAAAAAAAATCAATTGACATGTCATGGATTTGACAAAACTAATCAAAATCCACTTGGTTATATTTAGATCACTCTTATGATTGAACCTAAGACTATATGAACCAAGCTTATGGTCCTTGATTTACCCTTATCTTACAACATACTTCGAGGATGCCCATGGACTCATATAATGAGGTATATCATCTATTTTGTTAGCCAAAGTATCAAGTTACTTCATAATGGTAAAAGGTATAAACATTAGGTTGAACATAACCCATGGAGTATTCATATTCCAAATCCTAAATCTCAATATCAAATTCCCACCATTATGAAGATTAATAGTGCTCCCTTATCTGAGTTCATCAACATGAATATGGATTTACACATCACTCTTACTGATTCCAATGATGATGAGCCCAATGATTTACAAAATACCTACAACACTACTAAACTACCTCCTTACATCTCAAAGTGGATACCTCCCTCTTTATTTCCTCATCATTGCACCATCCCTCTCATTGATGAGATCACCAATTTAACCCCTCCTTGCAATGATTAAGAATCATCTTACATATAAGATGACTTCATGTATAATGATTATGGAATGGATAAATTATTATAAGATCCGTTAATCATGTTTCCACATTGATTTAATGACTTAAGCATCTCACCTTATAAATTTCCTCCTAAATCACAAGCATGTAAAATTTCTCCAAATTATGATAATAATTACATCATGGCCCAAGCTCAATCATGAGAATTGGATGTTCAACATTATCATAAAAATCTTGCTCAAATACATGGTTTCAATTATGATGTTCATACCATTTCTATAGATTTTAAGTTAGAACCTAAAGGTCATGTACCTCCTGCTAGTTCTCCACTCCTTGATACCCATTTAGTGGTAAAATAAATATTACCTTCTTAACCTATGGAACTTATAGCCTCTTTTATACCTCCCACCAAACCAATCATTCTTTCCAATCCTTTACCTATCAATAATACTCATAATAAACCAATCAAATCAAATCAACCTTCTTCTACTATTCTACCTACTCTTGAGATTACACTCGATGCCAAGGACACAAATGTATGCCAAGTACATTTTGAATATGACTGCCATGGTAATAAAATTATTGATTTCAAAGAAAATGTGGAGTATTATGGTCCTCTTTCAACTTTGTCTAGTGATGAATACATTATTGAATTGCTCTATGATCGTGAACCTTAACTTCCTTAGTAACATCATAAACTTGGGAATTTCAAGCAAAAAGTCCCTTGCTTCAACAAATTAATTTCTAGAATTGATCCTAAAATAAATCCTATTTCATCTCTACCTAATTTACCATATCATTTATAATATGGAAATGTCATGCTTATCGAGGAAACTACAAGAATTGAATATGGCACCCCATCATACCCTCAACCAATCACAGTCTCTAAAGAAATTAAACTAATCAAACATAATAAATTTGGTTTATTATATAAATATTGCGAGAATTTTACTTGGTCCTATGTAGACATGCCTAACATTGATTTTAGCATCAAGTACATAATATTATTATTGGATTAATTTGTATTGATCCAAAGTTAGTAATAGTTAATACTTAGTATTTTACTTTGTTAAGTTTTGTTAATAAATTTTTGGTTCATGAGAAAGTTGGTTTTAACCCGTAACCACTCGTGAAAAGCCTATAAAGTTTTTCACATGCTTTGTAAATAAAAAATTAATATAATAAAATTATAGTTTTGTCAAATAATTGCTTTTATAATGTAATTTCTTCATTATTGTCACTGTAACCTGGGCCATTAGTGGTATCATAGCATGGTGAAAAGCAAGTGGGTGAAAGATGAATTCTAAAAATGGTATGCCAATAAAATAAATTCTGTTTGGTTGGTCTAAGTTTTGACTTTGAAAAATTATTCAATATTTAATTTTTTAATAGTTTTATAGTAAATTTTGAAGAAATAGGATTCGTATGGCCATATAATTGGACAAGTTTTTCAAGTTCCCTTGTATTGCTTCCAAACTCATTTTTAAGCATTCCAAATCAAATTTGTAAGCTTTCAAATGTTTCAAAATTATTTTTAACACTCCAAAATCTATCTAAAATCCATTTGTATAATTTTTATTGGGTCTGGAAATCTTTGTGGAATGAGAAAATTGGATCCAACCTTCATTCAATTCATTTGTTGAGTTTTTGATATGTTTTTGAGCAATTGAAGATCACATTTCAATTCCAATCATCTGGGAGTTTTTTTCAAGATGGAAAATTAAATTATATAGCCAATATATTCATTTGTATAGCTTTTTCAACCTGAGAAATCCTTTGTATGTAAAATGGTTTCAAATTCCATTCAATCAATTTGTTCGGTTTCTAGTCTATTTCAAAGTTTCTAAAGACCATTTTTCAGTCCATATTACATCTAAGAGGTTATTCAAGATCATATTTGTAGTTGTATGGCCTAAATTTGTAGAATTAAAACCTTCATAATGTCTTGGTTTATCAAAAATTAGATTTTCTTTAGCAAACTTTTCTTTGAAAGTCTTAAATGGATCCATAAATGCATTTGTATGGCCTTGTCAGATCTTGTATGGCCTGGTGGAGTTGCTAAAAAGTTCCAGTCATTTAAAAATCAGCAATGGCATTGAAAAAAAACTTTAACATGGTGTTGAAATATTGAGAAAAATAAAAGATTTCATTTTTATAAAGTTTTTAATATAGTTTGATAAAAACTAGGGTTTGGTGGGTCCTAAAAAGCCTTGGAAAGATTTAGGTTTTATTTAAAAAATTAATTTCATGGGAAAAATTATTTTTTTCTGAAAATTACCCATTTTTTTTTAAAAAAAGAGGCCATTTGAATTAATTCTGAAAACCAGGAAAATCTGTACCTACTATGACTGTCTCTACCATATCTTTAACACACTATCATATTATTTTGTAAAAGTTACTATTTTGGAAACTAGACTCAAATAGATTTCCAATGAGTATAAAAAAGGAGGGGTCCATCATGTCCTACTATGAATTTTAATCTTCATAAACTAGTAAATTTTTTTGAATTAGCATTAAGTGGGGGTCTATGTAACCTGATAGAGGAACAAAATTTCAAAGTGTCATATCTTCTGCATGTGATGGATAAAATCTTCATATGACTACTCATTTTTAATGGAAATGTATTATAAGAGCATCAACATGGACATTTTTTGATTTTGGCATGTGTAAATATAATTTTTATATACTTTTTATAATTTACACATTGTAATGAAATCAGGTGCATTTTTGATGGAATCTAACACCCCAAGTTTTTCTCAAATAGTAAAAATGTGTTGTATACATCAAAAAAATATATTAATGGCATGTCCCACTTCTTGTGTTGTCAGTGACGATACTATTACATTTCAAAGTTTACAGGTCCCTAAGGATCTAACAGGCTAAACAGAGCAAATTAGAGGTTGGAGGATCAACAGAGGTTGGAGGATATATTCCCTTCTCCAATTTTCTATTCTCTTAGAGTATGGTTTTAATTTTGGAATAGAAATTTTTGGCTTGTGTACTTTGATTTTATAGATGTAGTGATGATATGATCTTTGATGTGGAGCATTTCAATGATTTGTACTTGGTTTATTTTTTATATGGATTTTCACCTCTTGCCTAATAGGGGAGAAGATATTACATATTGGTTTTTTGATCAATCATAGATGATGTGTAGTATGATTCAACATTGTGTTGCTAACATTGTTAGTGTTGAGCAAAATCCTACAAGAGATGTTGGTGATTATTGGGTATTAGATTGAGATATGCCATACATAGTATAGAGGGTAGTCACTTATTGGACAGTGCATGATTATGTTCTACTACAGTGCAAGGATAATCAAGATGTGTTCAGTCTAGGATGCACAGTATACCAGTTACAGTTGTGGCAGAGTCTACTTGGATGACTCACAATTCTTTGTTCTAATATTTCTATACCCCTTTAGATCAAGGGGGAGTTTGTTGGATTAATTTGTATTGATCCAAAGTTAATAATAGTTAGTACTTAGTATTTTAATTTGTTAATTTTTTTAATAAATTATTGGTTCACAAGAAAGTTGGTTTTAACCCGTAACCACCCATGAAAAGCCTATAAAGCTTTTCACATTCTTTGCAAATAAAAAATTAATACAATAAAATTATATCTTTGTTAAATAATTACTTTTACAATGTAATTTCTTCATTATTTTCACTATAACATGGGCCATCAATTATCACCTATCCTGATGCCAAACATGTGTGCTAAAAATATCAAAAATTTACACCAAATTTTTTTAATTTATGTTTTAAAGAAATCATTAAACTTCTTGATTCTAAATTTTTCAATCCTATGGACTATTTATAATGGTCTCAAACATTGTCCCTATTCAAAAATAAGTTACCATGGTCATTTGCATTTGCATCAATTTTCATAACCTAAATCTTACTTGTCCCAAGGATAACTTCCCTTTACCTTCCATAGATGCCATCATCAATTCCAATGTTGGCTATGAAATGTTATCCCTTATGGATGTATTTTTGAGTTATAATCAAATTCACATTACCCCAAGGATCAACATAAGACAAATTTCACCACAAAATAGGGTACTTATTGTTACATTAAAATGCCCTTCAGCGTAAAAAGTGCTAGAGCTACTATCAGCAGGCTATGACCCACATTTTCCATGACATTATATATAAAATTATGGAAACTTATGTGGATGACCTCATTTCCAAGTCTAAAATCCATACAACTCATCTTTTTGATTTTTCTATCATCTTTGATAATCTCATCAAATATAAAATTAGACTAAATCCATACAAATGTGTCTTTAGAATCACATCTAAAAAATTTATATGGTTCATAGTCTCTCTTCATAGTATTGATATCAATCCCAAAAAGATTAATCCTATTATCAAAATGCCTATCCCTCACTCCATTCTAGGTATTCACACTTACCTTGGAAATCTTGGGGCAATAAGATGATTTCTCCCCAAAATGGATTACTGTATCTATTCTAATAATTCTCTTCTCAAGAAAGGTAATGATCTCAAGTGGATAGATCCTCATCAGAAAGTGTTTAACAATATTGATTTTTTTTCTTCATCCACCCACCCTTTGTCCACCTTCTAATGACCATCCTTTAATATTATATACTTATTCCACTCATGTATTAGTTGGGTAAATGCTCACCTAATAAGATGACACTAGAAGAGAGTATGTCATATGTTATATCATTTGAGGTCTCATTAAATATGAAAAATATTATACAAAAGTAGAATGTGGTTGCCTTACCATATATTTCACAACTGAAAAGCTCTGTCGTTATATGCTTTATCAAATAACTTATCATTCATTCTGATACACTTTGTCACTTTTTCTCTAAAGCCTTTCTCCCTAGAGATTGAATTGGAAAGTGGATGGTCCATCTAAATGAATTTAATCTCCACATTATTACACAAAAAGCTATCAAAGGAAAAATCATTGCTAACCAATTCACAACTCCTATACCTGCTACTAACCACCTTTAAGATAGTCTCCCCAATAATAATATCCTCTATATTGAAGGTATTAATCAAGATATATCTCTTAAATATTAATTCCATAATTTCATCATTGATCTTGAATCAAGTAATCTAGAAAAATCCTCTATCCTTCTCGATACTACTAAATTTAAAGTAGTCATCAAAGAACTACTTAAAATAAACATCAATTTATAAAAAAGATACTTGGACCCATCATTTTTATGGTACCAAATGCCTTCAAGGAGTTGGGGTAGGTTCCATCCTAACTATTACTCTTGGTAAAATTATCCCTTTACCATATTTCCTTATATTTGATGTTACTAATAATATGGTGGAATATGAAGCATTAATCTTAGGCATGAGAATGACACATGATTTAGAAATTACATATCTTCACACTTTAGGTGACTCCCAACTCATCTACTAACATGTTGATGGTGTTTATCAATAAAAAAGTGAAAACCTTATTACTTATAATCAAATAACCACTACCTTTTCCAAAGAATTCATTTATTTTCTCGTTGAGCCCATCCCTTGAGATCAAAATTCTATCACTAATTTCCTTGCTTCTTCAACATCTCTTTTTCATCTATACCAAGTTATTATTGATTCTAACTTTCTTATCTAAATAAGAAAGTCCCCATCTTATATTCAACCACCATATTCACTTATCTACCATATTGAGGGTATCACCAATTAATATATCCTATGGTTCAAAGACATCATTCAGTTCCTTGAACATCAAACCTATCCTCTAAACGATGATTCCCATGAAAAGACTCAAATTTACAAACAAGATTTAAAATTTATCTTTGAATATAACATCTTTTATTATCATAATGTTGAAGGTACCCTACTATACTGCATTATGAAATAAGATGTTCCTCTTCTCCTAGAATAAACACACTACTGCACATAAATACTTATGCATGGGTTGATTTCTCTTGAAAAGGATGCCATTGATTTTGGTAAAAAGTGTATCCCCTACCAATTTCATGATGATATAATACATTTGCATCTAGATGAGCTCTAAACTATGGAATCTCCTTGGTGATTCTTAATGTGGGGATTAGATCTCATAGGTAAACTACCTAGATCACAGGATGGGCATGTCATTATCATCATGGTTATCGAGTATTTTACTAAATGGGCCAAAAGCCATGCATCTCATCAATATAGCTAGCACCATAATTTATAACTTCAAAATCAATCAAATTATTTATTTTTTCATCACCCCTCCTACTATAATTTTTGATATGTTGGTAATTTTAAAAATAAAGATGTCAAATAACTCTATGCCAAATTAAAAATTAATCACAAATTTTCCACACCCTACCATCCACAACACAATGGCCAAGCTGAGGCCACTAAAAAAATTATTAATAAAATCCTCCAAAAGATAATCTATGAAACCTACATGGATTGACATCTTCACCTATATCCAACTCTTTGGGCTTATCACACTAACATATGCACTACCACTAGGGAAACACCATTTTCACTAGTCTATGGTTCTGAATCAGTCCTCTCATTAGAAGTTGAGATTCTTTCTCTCTATATATCTATTCATGGTATCATACCCAATGAAGAATTATGTGAAGCTCACCTTCATGCTCTTACTCTTATTGATAAACATTGTCTTTCCATTCTACAACACAATTGCCAATACAAGGTTCTCATCGCCAAACAACACAACAAAAGGGTTAAAGTTCATTATTTAAATGTCAGTGATCATGTCTTTAAATTAGACTACACTCATAACAAAGAAGGAAAATATGCAAAAAAATGGTGACACCCTTATTTATTCAAAGACATACTTGTTACTAGAACCTATCACCTTCAAATTAATGAAGTCCATATTTTCAAAGAGCCCATCAATGTGAAATTTTTAAATAAGTATTTTGCTTAGATATTTCACTTTTTTTCATGATTTATTAATGCTATCTTTCTAGAATTTTTTTTGGGATATATACATGGGTTTCACCCTCTGTAGCAGTTTCTCTTTCCATAAATCTTAGTTCCTTATTTTTGGTCCTTTGTTTGTCTTTTCTCATGAGTTGCATTGTAAAACTATGAATAAGAACTAATATTCCTCATGATTTCCTCTTATCCTCAATGTTTTTTTACTTTACAATAATTTATGCACCCTTTGGGTTTTTATTTTTTGAGTTATAGTGTAAGACCATGGATATACCTAGCCTTACTCATAAATACCATATTTTTCATTTATTTTTCACATATGTTTTTGATTAAGTAAGGCGACAAACCAGGGGCCAAACCCTATACAGTCAAAAAAGACAAGAAGGCAAACAAATAAAAAATGCCTTCAGAGAGATGATGGCACAGCCGAGAACAACAGACAAAATAAAACACAAGCCATGGGAAGACCAGAGTCAGAGAGGTCTCCCCTTACATAACTATTGATTTGATAAGATCATTGAGTTTCTCATTCTCTATGTTGTCAGCATACCCAGTATTACCCACCACTTATAGCATAGACATGTTTAACATAATTGTATTATGAAGCCCTTTGGCAAAGACCTTCTCCATCTTCTGAATGCAGTCCTTCAAGGCCCCAATTTTAGTTTTCCAATCAGTCTCATTCTTAGTGCCCTCACTAGCTTCCTCGACATACATTTTCCCCTTATTGTTAGTAGTACCCATAGTGTTAGGACCCTACTCCTCAGTAACCTCAAACTCTCTAGTAGCATGCTTCCCTTCAGTGTCCTCCAAAATTTCTTAGATTTCCAGCTCCTCAGACTTCCTCTTGGGTTGCTTCTTTCGAAGCACTTTCTAAATAATCAATTAGTTTGGCCTTTGAGGCTGGTTTACCAGTAATCCACCCTGACCTTCATACTCTAGAGGGGAATCCTTCCTTATTAATTTTGGAAGGCTTGTGAGATTTGCCACCTTAGCCCCCTGTGGCCCTACCTAGATTCCTGTGGGTCCCTTCCGTAGTCTCTTTAATATTTTCTTCCTCTTCATCAACCTTTCTCTTCTTGCCCTTCTTATTCGCAAAGGAGCTGGGGGTATCAACAAGGTTCTTTTCAGGGTCATCAATACACCTCATTCTTGACAAGTCATCTCATTTTGAATGATCTCCTTAATGTTTAAGGGAATATGAACACCTTGTTGCCACACCTCCAACTTGAAAATTGCTGCCCAAGGTTGGCACAAGTATTAGCGACCCTGTTGCCTTCTCTGTAGGTATGGGAAATCTCAACTTTGGAAAACTTTTGTAAAATAAATTGGATATCAGTAATGATGTCTTTTATCTTGATTCCCACATTTGAAGCTTTATTAATGGAATCTATGACCATCTTAGAGTCTCCTTATATATTCAAGTTCCTTATTCCTAGGGATATAGCTAACTTTAATCCCCATAGTAAAGCCATTGCTTCAACATAGTTGTTGCTCTGGCATCCAATTCCACTAGCATAGACATCAGAAATCCATCCTTTATCATTCCTTATAATCCCTCCTCCACTAGCTTTACCATCCAACTTGGATGCCCCATCAAAGTTGAGTTTTATCCAGTTAGGTTTAGGGGGGATCCATTTAGTATTAAGTCTCTATAGTATTTTGGAGTTATTATACCCAGGGATCTGGTTTAAAACCTTCGATTTGGCTGTAATTTGGATTTCAATTTGAGATAGGGGTTTCTCTACAACACTAATATGAGTTGTTGTAACACTTTCCATAATGGTCTTAGCAAAGGAGTTAAACACTTGAGAAGCATTTCTAGTAGTGTCCCTAAAAATTATGTGATTGTGCTCTTTCCATAAAGTCCAACTCAAACATGGCAGAGCTTGCTTCCATAATTCCATAAGCTAGGGATGTGTGAAGGTTGGGTTTTAGCTGAGAATTACTTCTTTAAGGTCAAAATTGTAGACCCATTCAATACCAAAGTTGTTAAGTATTGTGTCCCATAATTCTTGGGTAAACTCACAGTGGATAAAGAAGTGTGAAACTGATTCCTCTTTTGAACCACACAGAAAACATCTGTTAACCAAAGTAAACCCTCTCTTTTGAAGGTTATCCTGAGTAAGGATTTTTTTTATGAGCAGCAGCCCACCAAAATATGTTAATTTTTGGAATAAGTTTATGATTCCAAACCTTTTTCCATACATCTTTATACTGAGCTTCAAGAATGAGCAGATGGTAATCAGATTTGATAGAGAATGATCCATTCTTATCTAGCCACCAATATTGTTCATCCTCCTAGGGAAAGAGAGAGATTCTGATCTCTTGAATGCACTACTGGATCTCCCAAACTCTTGAGAAAAGCTCAGGCCAGTACACACAACAATCTAGAAGATTTTTCTGGCTCCTCATCCCATTGTTATTTTCCATATAATCACTGACCCTATCTCCAAAAAATTGGGTAGTCAAGTCAACAATCTCTCCATATTTTCCTTGTGCGATGAGATCCTTGTCCTTTAACTAGATATCATCCTAGAATTTAATATGCCAGCCATTTCCAAGTTTCCATCTAATTCCCTATTTGAGAAGGCTTCTAATTTTTAGCATTTTATTCCATATCACAGATCCCTGAGGCAATCCCATCTATTTAAGAAAGTTGGAATCATCAATCTATGCATTTATTTGGCATACATTATTTCCCCCCAATCATTATTTTTATGGATCAGGTTCCAACTAACTTTTGAGAGAAGGGATTTGTTCATGTTCTTAATGGACCTAATATTAAGTCCACTATGAGATTTTGGAAGACACTTTTTCCCATCTAACTAAAGACATTCTCTATTTGTCTTCCACTCCTGTCCATAAAAATTTCCTTTGGATTTGTTCCAATTTCTTAGCAAAATACATAGGAATTTTAAAAAGAGACAGGAAGTATGTAGGAACACCTTGCAATGAAGCTCAAAGAAGTTGCAGTTTACCAACACTACTGAGTAGTTTCCCCTTCTAACCAAGAAGTTTCCTCTACGTTCTTTCCACAATTCCATTCCAAAATCTAGGAGATACTTCTTTGACCAAGAGTGGGAGACCTAGGTAGGTAGCTGGTAGGCCAGCTTCAGCACATTCTAATATATCAATGATTTTATGTCTAAGTTCATTAGGAGTGTTGAAGAAATACACATTGCTTTTCTAGAAATTTATCCTTTGTCCCAACTCTTTGGCATAATTATTTAAGATATTCTTCCATCTTCTAGCTTCAATCACTGATGAGATGCCAAAGAAGATGGTATCATCCACAAACTTCTATACCACCATAGGATGAAGGGAGGAGGTAGGTTTGATGCCCACTAGCTTTTTTGAGGCTATATTTGCTTGTATGTATCTTCCTAGTGCCTCAGCCATAATGATGAATAAGTATGGGGAGAGAGGGTTTCCCTAACAAATTCCTCTTGAGGATGAGAAAAACCCTCTAGGAACACCATTAACCAGCACTGAGAATTTTGTAGAAGAGACCGCGTTCCATACCAAGCGAGACATTTTATCATTAAACCCAAATTTTCTGATCACTTAGAATAGAAAAGTCCATGAGACTTTATCATAAGCTTTAGAAATATCAAGCTTGAGATCCATCCCAGGGATTCTGCTCTTATCCATGGAGTGAATAGTCTCATGTGTGGTGATCACAACATCAAGAATCTACCTGCTCTGGATGAAACCTTTTTGAGCAGAAGAAATAATATTGTCTAGCAAAGGTTGAATCCTCATGACCAGCATTTTAGTACATAACTTATACATAGTGTTGCATATACTAATGGGCTTGAAATCAGTGAGGTGTGAAGGTTGTGATTTTTTAGGAACAAGTACTATGAAGGTATTATTAGCTTGTTTCAAAAGTTTACTTGATCTAAAAAAATCACGCACAATAGCTGTGAGGTCCGCTCCTACTATCTCCCAATATTCTTGAAAGAATATAGGAGGAAAGCCATTAGGACCCAAGGCTTTAAAAGCACCCATGGAGAATAAAACATCATGGACTTCTTCCTCAGATATAGGCTTTAACATCTCTATATTATCTTCTTCTGTTATTAAACATGGGATTTTATCAATAAATTGATCCATAGGTCTATCAATTCTATCATTATTATTTTCTTCCATAAGCAGATTCTAAAAGAAAGCCTTGGCTTGTTCCCCTATTTCATTATCCTCGATAATAGTGTCACCATTATATAGGACAAGCTTAGTTATTGAGTTGGATTTCCTATGTTTCATAGCTGAGAGACGAAAAAAGGCAGTGTTCCTATCCCCCTCTTTAAGCCACTGAACACGAGATTTCTATTTTCAGAAAACCTCTTCTCTTTCCATAAGATTCTTCCATTCTAAAGGCAGGATATTCTCTTCTTCTAAAGTGTCCTCAGATTCATCCCCTTGATCTATCAGTTGCTGTATATCCTTGAGTTTTCCCACTATATTTTTATTCTACTGGAAGACCTGCCCAAAGTTGTATCTATTCCATCCATGAACTTCTTGTTTAATGTGTTGGAGTTTCTTGACTATTCTGAACATAGGAGTACCTTGAATAGGAATTTTCCACCATTGGGCCACCATTTATCTAAAGTCTTTGTGTTTGATCCACATAGCTTCAAAATGGAATGGGGAAGGTCTGGAATGTCCATGTTCTCTCCAACTGAGGAAGATTGGGCACTGGTCAGACATGGTTCTAGGGAAAGCCTATGCCTGCATATTATGATAATCCTTGTAGTTGCTTGATATAAGAAATCTATCTAATTTAACTTGAATCATTTGATCTCCTCTTATTCTATTGGTCTAAATAAAATTTTGGTTTTGTAGCTCTATGTCCAATAATACCCAATCATTGATGAATTCAGCAAAGTCAAACATGTTATCCGAGTAATCCATAATTCCACCCTATTTTTTAGAAGGGTATAGAGGATTGTTAAAACTTTGGCTAACATCCATCTAATGTTCTAGGGATTATTCCTAAAACTGCTTAGGCCTATCCATAATGTTTGTCTCAAAGCTCTATTATTTAGTCCATAGACATTGATCAACGACCAGTTCAAAGATTTCATAAAAAAATTGGTAATCAAGAAGTGCTTATTATAAGCCATAAGAGTCCCCTAGATTTTAGCACTATTACACATAGTGACAATCCCCCCTAAAGCCCCTTCAGCAGGACTAATGCAAAAAGCCACCTTAGGCCATATATAGGCAGCAATTTTTGTAAAATTCTCCTCATTCATCGTGACTTCTTGGAGTAATAAAATATCTAATTTATTATCTAAAATGCAGTTTTTAACCTCAAACTACTTTGAGGGACTGTTAAAGCCCCTCAAGTTCCAAGATAATATTCTCATTTAGAGGGTTTAGGGGGTTGGGTCTCCATTGTATTCTGTTTACCACTGTCAATCTCCCTAGCAATCTCTCTTTGTCTTGTTTCTCTTAGGGTTGGCCTTCCTTGTTTGGGCTTAGTGCCAACATCTATATATTTTTTACCTTTTCAGTTCTTTTTTTTTGGGGTAACCCATTCCTCCTGTTCATTACTACCACTTTGTCCTGTTACACCTATTGCTAAGTAGTTTCCTACTTGGTCTTTGACTTTTAGAGCATGGAAAATGTCTATATTTAGCTGTGGGTCTGCTTCTCCTTTAGTGGGACTTTCTGGAGTTACTTCTTCCTGTCCAACTCTTGGAAATTTATCTTCTTCATTGACTTCCTTTATCAAAAGGTTACCTCTTTCTCCTTCCTTAGACATATTAGTATGTTTTTTTAGAGGGTTGGCTATGTTCAATATAGCCTTCTGACTATCAGCTGATACTATATTTTCCTTTGGGACAACTTTTCCCTCACTACTAGTGATATCTTCCTTTCCTATCTCCTCCTCTCCCTTTTTTATGTTGTCAAGATTTTCCACATTACTCTCCATTTCCTACTTATTTTTCTTTCTATAATTGAGAGCCTGATCTTCCCCTTCAATTTGGGAATCATATTTCCTCCACTTTTGCTTTGTTGTGTATTATGTCATTAAATGTCCCTTTCTCTTACATATTTGATAGAAAGTGGTAGCATTTTCATAAGTGATCAGCTGAGTCTAGGTCCCATATTTAGAGTTTAGCTCTATGGTCATAGGGAGAGTCCTATTTATTTCAAAATTGACACAAATTCTAGCGTACACACATCTGGACTTTATTCTGGTTGTATGATCTGTAGTGACATATTGGCCAATAGAATTGCCGATAGCTGTGAAAATTTTTTCATCCTAGAATTCCAAAGGGAACCCTAGTAGTCTTACCCAAGTAGGAGCAAACTTATTAAGGTCCAAGTTAGGATCAAATCCTAGTTTCCACGAGCATAGGGCAAGAGAATGTGGGCCATACAACCATGGTCCTCTAGCAAGAGTATCGATCATGTCCTCCCTATTCATAAAACTAAAAAGGAATAGGCCTCTTGCCATGGCAGTGATTGAAACACTACCCTTAACTTTCCACCTAGACAAAACCCATTTCCTAATCATTTCGATACTAGGATGGAAAGAAAAAAACTTACCTACCAACGTAAGGTCCATGGATGTCATGATTTCCTCCACTAGATCGTCTGGGATATGTAGGGCCGTGCCCTCCAAGATAACAGGGAGGCTCATCATGATTTTTGAGGAGTACGTCTTTTCACCTGTAAGTTCCTTCTTCCATCCATTGGACGGACTATCCACTACTAGATTTTTGAACAGATCTCTAGATGCACTGCCACCAGCAGTGTCCTCCATTGGATCTGTGATCTCATCGGTCGTACTCAAGGGGCCCAAATTGGCAGGAAAAAACTAGTTTCAAATGTTGTCCACACAAAGAACCCATAAATTGTTCACATATGTTGTGTAACTTCTTTGGTTTATCTTTTAAGAGTTATAGTGTAAGACCATGGATAAGACTAGGCCTTCCTCATAAAATCACCGTATTTAATTCAATGTTCCTTTTCTAGAATGTTTTAACAATGATTACTTTATATTTTGATTCTTTTGTAGATAAAATTTTCATAACAATAAAGTGTTAGCATGTTTTCCTACACTTTTCTCATTCTTATGATAAGGAATCACACCTCACTATCATTGTACCCCCTTTTCACATTTTTTTTGATTTGAAGTAATTCAAATTATTTCATATTTCACTTCTCTTTATTTCCTTTACTTTCATTCCATTATGTATAAACCAAAGTCAAAGTCAAGATACCACTTTTATTTCACCTAAATTAACAAGACTCTTAGACACCATGTTGTCTAAGTTTTCTTCCCTAAAAACCAAGTCTAAATTTTTCATATTATAGTCATCTTTAGCACCCATGTTTGTTTCCTTGAATCCATATGGAGGAGGAACATAAAAATCCATCAAAATTTAAAATCCAAATCATTTTAAATAAAATTTAATGATACCAAAGGTAATATATAACATCAAAAGTCAAAATCACACCAAAATATGTGATTAATAATACATCTCCTATTTCTAATCAAATCTCAAACTCTACATTTAACCTCATGACAGAGTCGAGGTCCATTAGAGTATGGTAGGCTAGTAGATTGGAATAAGAGAATTCAAAAAAATCTATGATGCTACCTAATTTCTTATGCAAGTACCCAATCTTCATAGTAGACTGACAATTATATAAGAGGTTCTAAGGAATATAAAACATGTTTTGGGAAGGTAGGTCCATTTTAATTTTCATGTATATAGCCTTCATGGGATGATCTTCATACTTCATTTATTGACCTAATATTTGTGTGGCTAAGATAAGTTCTTAAAAGTCTTTAATTTCAAAAGTCATCTTATTTTGACAAACTTAATTTAAGTATCTTGACTTTGATAAAGAATTTTTCTACCTTGCTCTTTCCTTCATTTTCCCCTCCACCCATTTCATTCCCCCCTTGATAGGCAAGTGTGATTATAAATCTATTTTCCCATTTTATCTATATTTCCTCCTAGTTACATCTTCCAAACATTCTAACACTACTTTGTTTTAGTTTTATCTATCTTTAGAATAAAACATGTTTGAGTGATAAGGGATTACTTTCTTTACACCATGGATTTTAAATTTATAGAATTATCTTGCTTTCTTTTACCATTTTTCATTATTTTACTTTCATTTTTTTAAACACCTAAGTCTATTTCTACTTCATGTTCTTTTTAGATTATTGAGTGAGGTTAGATTATTACTTCTTACTCACTAATGTTTTCCCTTTCATGTACTTTTTCCATTCATGATTGATTAAGGATTGTTACTGCTTACTCATCAATGTTGTTTTACCTTTTTGTTTGTCCATATTTTTAAAGCAATGATTGCTGCTACTTTCACATTGATTTTTAATTACCATTTGTGGCATTTATCCTTGGTTTGACTTGGTGAGTTTGAATTTCTTACTCAAGGTTTACTTGTTTGAGTTTTTTGGTCTTTAGTATCCCTGTCCTTTTGGTTACCCAAATTACTCTAATTTTTGACCTGGTCATTTGGTCCTAACTTAGTATTTATCATCCCAACTTACCAAATTTATAAATACATATCATCTACACTATATTGGGCCCCTATTTTAGTAAGTATGGGATATGTTCCAACATGATAAGCACATCAACATAAGGTAATCATTTATCATAATGATTGCTATTTTGACATCTTGGCACCAATTGGAGGAATCAATGCACACCTTGAGCTAGTAGCCAAGTAGTTAACTGGCACTCAAATCTTAAAGGCATATTATAGGAGTGGAAACACATGGTGATTATAGTGTAAAGGAAATAAGGTGCTATATTTGGTGGAAATGATTACAAAGAATCCAACTTGACATAAGGCATGCACACTCCACCCTGGTAGAGATGCTCATGAAGAGATATAAAATGAGATCAGACTAGTGATGTATATGATGTGATATTGATGAAATAAAGCTATGGATAAATGTAAATGATCTATTAAGGATACCATTAGAAGTAAGAGTATCATGGATGATATTAAGGCTCTAATTGTAGTTCTTAATATCACTTGTGATCCCTTGGGCCATTAAATAGATTAAGCAAGTGTTTACTCTATTTTAATTAGCATAAACTTTGTTCTATTTAAACTTTGATTAATCAAGAAATTTTTTGTGTAACATAAAAATGTTTTTGGTTAAATACTTATTTGATGTTGATATTTGAATGCACAAATGGTTATAATGTTGTAATATATATATACATTTCTGTTAATAATGTTGTTTTCAAGCTTATGGTTCATGATGTTAATGGTGTACCTATAATATTGATGATGTTATCATATCTTATATAAATAGCCTAAGTGTAGAGTGAGCCTACACCAAATATTCCTACCTTTGCTAAGAAGTGTGAGCCTAATATGAGAAATTAAATTGAAAGCATCCTCTTGACCTGTCTAGCACCTGTATGATACTAGGATTAGTCTATCAAAGGCTTATGCCCATAAGATTATAAAACCACCCTAAAATAGGCTTACACCTATAGACCACTAAGATTAGTCCATAAAAGTCTTGCACTTATGAATCTATTGAAAGCATTCTTTGAAATAACCAAGTCCTATTCTTGATGCCTTATGCCATGACACAACTAGCCCAATGTGGGTCTCGGTTCTTTATCTACTACACTTTGAGTGAGTGAATAAGGCCTATGCCTTATTTGAATTGATGACTACATAGATGAGTATTAAATTTTAAGAATAGAAAGATAACCCCTTGATAAAGGACTTTTATTCAACATTTTGGTTTCATTTCCTTGATCAAATCCCTATAGATGATAAAATTGAGAAAGTGGGTTCATAATAACTTATATGATGCTTTATATGAGATATTTTTTTATGAACTATCTAATCATGTGTATTAGTGGTTGATTATATATGCAACACACAAAAGATGAAGCTATAGATAACATTATGAATGGATGAAGGAGTACTTAGATAGGATTGAGACTCTAGATTCTACTTGGACTAGAGTAATAGATAAATGTTGGCAAGGAACATTGAATAGTTGCATGCTTGAGTTCATAGTTATTGGAGGATTTTCCAAGGTCTGAATAATGAGGATGCATGAGTCGTGGTTACATGGGATGAAGCAAGTGAAAAACACAAAATGCTAAAATAAATGAAGTCAAACAAGAGACAATTGCATAGATAATTTGGAGAAAATCCAATATTCCATTAACATGAGATGGCCATAATGAAGAATACATATAAGAGAGATAGTAAGTAACTCCTCCACAAATGGTGGTCAAAGCACCCCAAGAATAGACTATAACTCCTCCATGAAAGATGGTGACAAGGTGCTAAGAATAGAGAAGTAACTCCCATACTGAAATAGCTGGTCAAAGGAGTTACTTATGACATTCTTATGACACCTATGACACATCTATGACACACATCTCCACATAAGCTAGCCTATCCCACAAATGTAAGAAAAATCCATGTATGCACAAATATATAATATTCCCTAATTAAATAATAGGGAAAAATAAAAACCTACACTAACACCCCCATAAGCGTAGCTTAGGTGGGTAGTGTGGAAATATAAAATGGGTCTCGGCAACTAAGCCTGATGAGGTACTCA
This sequence comes from Torreya grandis, assembly GCA_037957365.1. NCBI lineage: Eukaryota > Viridiplantae > Streptophyta > Pinopsida > Cupressales > Taxaceae > Torreya > Torreya grandis. Next base: position 674,065 of record JARHVA010003651.1, read on the forward strand.
TGTACAAATGAAATCTCCCATAAGATAGAGAAAAGGAGAAAACCCATAGGAAAAAACTCCCCCGCAAAAGAGAGACATAAAAGAAAGGAAGAGGCTAGTGCCCCCCTGAAGATGATGCTACTACAGATGTGGACTCCACCCCAAGAAGAGCTCATAGATGAATGAACTTGCTCTCGATGCAAGGTTTGGTGAAGATATCTACAACTTGCTCTGAAGACTGGAAAAATATCAAGTCAATGACTTGACTATGAATAAGCTCTTGAATGAAATGCATGTGAATCTCTATGTGCTTGGTCTGCTAGTGCTAAAAAAAATTCCTACAAATTTGAATGGTACTCTAGTTGTCACAATAAATGATGGTGGGTTGCTTGATAGGAATGCCAAACTTAGAAAGTATCCCCTGAAACCAAATAGCCTCAGTAGTTGCATTAACAACTCCCCTATACTCTACCTCTGTGGATGATATAGAAATATCATTTTACTTCTTGCTAGACCAACTGATAGGACCAGAACCTAGAGAGAAACTGTAACCAAAAGTGAACTTACGAGTCTGTGAATTTCCAGCCTAGTTTGAATATGTATACCCAACCAAGTCAACCTATATGCTAAATTTGTAATGAATCTCATATCTATGTGAACCCTATATGTAATGCAAGATCCTCTTAGCTACTTTCCAATGTAGCTCATGAGGTTCCTGCATAAATTTGGAGACAAGTCCCACTACATATGATATGTCGAGCCTGGTGTGAGTCAAGTAGATGAGACTGCCAACAAGTTGTTGATATCAAGTGGCATTAATTAATGGTGAAGAACATTTAGCCTCAAGCTTGACTCTTGATAGAAAGGGAGTTAGAGATGGCTTGCAATCAACCATGTGAAACTGAGACAATAAATCAAGAGCATACTTAGGTTGTGTAAGAGAAATCCCTGAATTTGACTGTGAGATCTTGATGCCAAGGAAGTAGTATAACAAACCCAAGTTTGTCATGTCAAATCTATCCTAGAGAGATGCCTTCACCACTGTAATAGCTAATGAAGAACTCTCAGTGATCAAAAGGTTATCAACATAAAGAACCAAAATCAAGAGTAAGTCATCCTGCCACAAAAAGTAGACATTAGGATCAAAATGGCACCTAGTGAAACCCACTGTGAGAAGGAAAGAATCCATCTTGGTGTACCATGCCCGAGGGGCCTGTTTGAGGCCATAGATAGATTTCCTAAGTTTGCATACTAAGGAAGAATCTTGAAAAAATATTGGAGGCTACTCCATGTAGATCTCCTCCTCTAGGTCTCTGCAAAGACCAGCACTCTTCACATCCATCTATTGCACATCCTAACCATGTGCTGTGGCAATAGCCAAGGTGAGTTAGATAGAAGTCATCTTTGCAATGGGTGCAACGGTCTCTGAGTAGTCAATACCTGTCACCTGTGAGAAACCCTTAGTGACCAGTCATGCCTTATACTTATCAACTGACCCATTTGATGCAAACTTGGTTTGATATATCTACCTAAATCGAACCATCTTCCTTCCCTTAGGAAGTGAAGTTAAGTCCCAAGTGTGATTTTTGATTAAGGAAGAATATTCTTCCTCCATAACACTATCCCACTCAGGTACCCCCAATGCCTCTTAAAAAGTTAGTGGATCTGAAACTAAAACAAAGAAGGCATGTGGGTCTCTCTAAAAATCCCCCCTAGTTCATCTATCATCTGTAGGATCTCCTACCCAAGTGCCAACACTCTCAAGTGTTTGTCTAGCCCAAAGTGGCTTGGAAGTGGGTGAGTCAGGTGATAACTCCTCATCCTATGACTGACTAGAGGTGGATGACTCTACATCACTATCCTTACTGTCTGAACTTGAAGAAGAAGAAGATGTCTCTAGCTCAAGAACTTGCTATGGCTGATCTAAATTTGATGAGGAATCATCATGAAGAAGTAGATCCGATGAGGGGGAATAGGTGCCAAGTGTTGAGTCTCTAGGACTCTCTTAAAAATGGACACTTCTCTTGATGAACAACTCATGAGTGACTAGATCTAAAAGGCGATACCCCTTAACACCATCTAGATATCTTATAAAGATGTAAGGCTTGGAATGATGTTCCATAGCTTTGCATTTCTTCTTTAGTATGTTGGCCATGGCTGGGGATCTAAAAACCCTAAGGTGTTCAACATCATGTTTCCTTTTATGCCAAGCTTCAAAGGGTGTTATCCCTTTCAAAGCTTTATGAGGAACCCTATTTTGAATGTAGCAAGCATAATTGATGGCTTTGGCCCAGTACTATGGTGGTAAGGATTTGGAGTGAATCATACAGCTACCCATCTCTTTTAAGAACCTATTTTTGTGTTCTGCAACCCCATTCTATGAAGGACTATAAGTGACTATGCACTGCAAATCAATCCCCTCTATGGTGCAAAACTACTCAAACCTATTACTAACATGCTCTCCTCCATTATCAGTTTGAAGAACCTTGATAGATTTGTCACTCTATTTCTCAACAAGAGGCTTGAAGTCTAGAAAATTTTCAAACACTTCAGACTTTTGTTTGAGAAAATATATCCAAGTGTACCTAGAGAAATCATCAATGAAAGTGAGGATGTACTTGACCCTTATGAAAGATGGTTTAGGAAAGGTAACTGACACATCACTGTGGACTGAATCCAAAGGTTGTGAAGCCCTCCAAGCTTTGCCTTTGTCAAATTTTGCTTTTGGATGCTTCCCAAGGGAGCACCCCTTGCAAAGTCCTTTTGAGAATTGGACACGAGGCAAGCCAATGACCATGTCATGTTTATAAAGTTGCTCAAGGTAGTGGTAGTTAAGGTGGCTAAACTACTCTGCCATAATTTTCTAACTCCATCTGAATGAGTCAGCAATGCTATTGGAGAAGAATTAGGTGAAAAATGTGAGAAGGTGTATAACCTTGCTTAGTGATCTGCCCTACCCACTGCCACTGTAGTATCACTATGCAACTCCCTGATAGCCACTGAATCTGGTGAAAACTCAACTCTCATGCCTCGAACAATGTGAGTGATTTGGTATACTGATAAGAGATTGGTTAAAAGAGAAGGAACACTTAGAACATTATTGAATGTTCCTCCTTCCATTTCAACTGACCCTCTCCCTATAATGGAAACTGATGTGTCATCACCCAAACTAATTGAAGTCATGAAACAAGGCTCTAAAGATGAAAACTCAACTAGGGAAGAGCCCATGTGGTGAAAGAACTTGAGTCAATGACCCATGAAGATGTAGAAGCTGTTGTAGCTACAAGGGCCTTGCCCTTTTCTTTCTCCTTACCCTTGCCTTTTGCCTTAGTAGAATCTTGGGTAGATGAATTCTGCTTGATGGACTCAAGAACACCTATGTTGTGCTTCTCTAGAAGATGAGTTAGGTGATCTATTTATTTCTTCATGCATTTGTGTTCATCATGCCCTATCTTTTTACAATAGGCACACTTAACCTTCTCCTTCTTAGGTTTATCATTGGAGGAGGAAGACTCAGTGTTGTTTTTGGCAGGATTGTTGTTTTCTTTCTTCTTCTCCTTATCCTTGTTCTTTTTCTTCTTCTCCTTTGTTGAAGTCATATCCTTACCATTTATAGCTATCAAATCTTGGGGTTGAGTAGACTTAATTATGCCCATTTGGATTAGTTTATCTTGCTCCCTAGTCAAGTCAGCAATGAATGAATCCAAAGAAGGCATTTTCTATGTAGCGCCAAGGGCACTTTTTGTGGCATGGAAAGTGGATACAAAGACTGAATAGCTTATACCTAACTTTGTAAGAATAGAAAGGATGAGTTGGTCATCTTTCTTCTCTATCCTACATTATTTCAATTTTAATCTAAGGGCCTTAAACTTAGTGAAGAAGTCTTGTAGGGTGTCAAAGTTGCTAAGACTTAGACTTATGAGTTTGTTTTCGAGCTCATGACCTCTCATCTCATCAAGCTTCCCAAATAAGGTTTCTAGGGTGTCCCATATGTCTTTGGAATTATTAGAGGTTTCTAAATGGAAGAGAATTTATAGAGACATGGACAAGCTCAGTAATCCATAGGCTTCATCACTATGATTGTACCACTTGACCTTTTCAGCATCAGTGATGGGTTTTACTTCAGTACCCATGATGATCCTATACAGCCCTATACTTCTACGAATGATTGCCATTTTAACCTTACATTCATGATAGTTAAAGGGTGTTAGGAGTTTAAGTTGAAAAGAATCCATTTTAAGCTAAATTTAGGTGAAGTTGTGTTGATTGCAAGTTGTGAAATTATGCAAAAAGGAGAATGAAAGCAAAGATTGCAAGTGTTGAAAAGTAATCACAACCCCCAAAAATGTTGAGCCCCTCCAAAATATGCAATTGCACACTCAAAAGATGTTGGGCTCAGCTGAGAATGCATCTTAGAGCAATTAGTGTAAGACTTTAAGTAAACACGACGTCGAATTCAACTGAAAATGCGTCCCAGGAGACCCAAATTTTAGGCACTTTATAAACTAGTGCATTTAAAAAAAATAAAAGCCTAAACTATGGATAATTGAAAGACAAACACTTTTGAAAAAAATGGCACCTAAATTTGAGCTGCCATTTGTAAGATATTAAATATTTAATTTCTCGTAAACTAGTGTTTTTACAAAAAAATATCACTAAAACATTAAAAAAATACCTGTTTTGAGAGAGAAAGTAGCCTTCCAACCACTCGTTAGAATTGGCATGGAGTGATGAATCTAAAGGAGGTCTTTTTGAGGTGGAATTGGCCTCCTACCAACCCGAGCCTCACCCTTCATCTTCGACAATCGAATATACAAGCTTTAAAAAAACTCAAATATTGCTCTTTTTAAAAATATTTCAAATGACTTTGATTTTAAGAATACTAAATGATGCTGTAGAATTTTTTTAAAGTCATTAATAACTAAAAATATAAAAAAGGAAAATACCAATGGAGATGGAGGCTGGGCATGGTCCCATGAAGAAAAAAAAAAAAAAGAGATGCCAATGCCAAATTTCCAGTTGCAGTCTAGAAAAAACACACTTTTCCAACAAAAAAGATGATGCCAATGTGGGTTAAAGAGTCCCCAAGTTGATTAGAATTAGAAGATTTGATGCAAGGAGCAAAAATGTGACGTCAACCTGCAACAAAAGGATGTTTTGCTGCTAAAGGAAGTGCCAAGCTGCTGGAGAAAATGTGAGGTGGCTAGAAAAGGATGCCAAGTACAACTGATCAGATCTCAATGAAAGAGAGCAGCAAAAACATCAACACCTCCCTTTGCTAGATAATGCTATAGTAGCATAAACCAATGCCAAGTGCAGAGCTGTCAAAAAAATGGTGCCACTTCTCCAACAGCTACGCCTTAGATCATAAATGCCATTATCTCCCAGCAATTTTCAAATTTCACAAAAAAAATGCCATAATAAAGCTCTAGATTTCAATGAAAGCAATAGAAAAATAGACAACCAGTTATCGGGGTGGATCTAATACCATATCAGAGGATTCACCAAGGTCTGAATAATGAGGATGCATGAGTCGTGGTTGCACGGGATGAAGCAAGTGAATACCACAAAATGCTAAAATCAATGAAATCAAACAAGAGACAATTACATAGACAATTTGGAGAAAATCCAATATTCCATTAACATGAGATGGCCATAATGAAAAATACATATAGAAGAGCTAGTAAGTAACTCCTTCACAAATGGTGGTCAAATCACCCCAAGAATAGACTGTAACTCCTCCATGAAAGGTGGTGACAAGGTGCTAAGAATAGAGAAGTAACTCCCATACCTAGAATAGCCGGTCAAAGGAGTTACTTATAACACCTATGACACATCTATGACACACATCTCCACATAAGCTAGCCTATCCCACAAATGTAGGAAAACTCCATGTATGCACAAATATATAATATTCCCTAATTAAATAATAGAAAAAAATAAAAACCTACACTAACAATAGTTTGAACATAATCATTCCCTGAGGAAGCAACATATCAATTTTTCATGAAACTAGAGGCATATTTATGAAATATTTCAATGCAGATATCATGAAGTTAATGGTGAATTATGGCTTTAAAAATTTGGGGATGGAAGGCTATTCCTTTCACATATGAATAATGAAAAGGGGAAAAAAGGGATGTGTAGGTGAGGTGCAATGGAATGGGATGAGTATATTAACACCTAAGAGCTCAAAATACAAACTTATAATAAGAGATGGTGTATGATAATGGAAGATATGGAACATGAAAGTGCCAAGAGAACTTGTAGTGAGTGGGAAGGGCATGGGGAAGGATCTCTTAAAATATAGTTATGCAAGAAGGAGAGAAATAATGAAGTGATGAATTTAACTCAACAGTTGATGGGTGTAGAATGAATTGGGTTCTTATAGGATTTTGTGACTAAATATACACTTAATGCACCTACCCCATTTGAACCTATGGTGTATGCTCATGCACTGGATCCCCCAATTGAAGAAAGAACAAGAGTGATAATTGACCCCATTATTGACATAGATTTTGGATGTTTTTTAGACTTAGAGTGTAATTTTTTGATTGAAAAAGTTATTCCCTATAAGGATTTGAGTGAGACTACTTATATACCATTGGGAGCTAACTCACCATAGCAGAACATGAGTGCAGGCATACTAACTCAATCAATGTCAGCTATGCATACTAGAAAATAACCTATAATGAGTGGTTTAGTACTATAATTAGTACAATACCATCATCATTTATGACACCAATAGTAACTATGGGACCAATGCCTAACCTACTAGCTAGAGGCATTAGAGGACCACTACCTAGATAGACACTAGGGGGATAAGTGCCCCTGATGCCAGCTATCCCCCATAAAAAATATATTATGAGATGGCCATGCACTTGCTAGAATATTATGGCATATAATATTCTACAAATCATGTTATAAAGTATGAATTACAATGGTGCACTTAGGGTATAACCCAATTAGAGCATAAGGTAACCTAGTTAGTGATAACTTTACTTGATCTCACCTAAACCTAGTATAGAAAGTTTAACCCTAACTAGGCTATGGTTGACTATGACACCTTGAAGGAGGCATTCCTAAAATATTTTGACATACCATAGTTTAAACATCATAGCATCACCATGCTAAAAGAAATCACCCAAAGACTCTCAGAGAGTGTGTGCCTATATGATGCAAGGTTCAAAACACTCTTTTTGAAGCTCCATTATGACATTTACCCCTTCAAACATGAAAAATAGCTTATTGGAGGTTTTCTAGTTCCATTCCAAAGAGTGCTTTCCATGAAGACATTTATAGGCCCTCATGAAGCACTTGAAGCTATGCTCAGATCTGAAGTAGTTAAAAGCAGTAATACTAGGATAAACCCATTCATGGAGGTGATGAATGTATGTATGGCCTCCCAACTCCAAAATATTATTTCTAGTTCATCGTAAGACACTTTAAGTGGATTATGGTGCATTAAATGGGAAGTGGAAGGACATAACATGAATAACTACCCTTGAAGGAATGTGCACACATTACTTTTAATTTGTGAAGTCTATTAGGAGGTGCATGATGTTCACAATTGCCCTTTGTTATAATGTGATAACTAGGTTAACATAATCATATATTATTAGTTGTATGACACCTACACCCATACATAGCCAATTATCAGGTGATTTATGAGATGTGTGAGAACAGGGAAAGAGGCACAAGATAGGCCACTATAGTAGCTAGAGGGTAGGATAAACAAAGAAATGAAGACTATGGACAATAGAATATAGGATTTGGGATGTAATGATGTAATAGAGGGAAAGGTGAAGGATATAATGGTAGAAGGTTCCCACCTTGCTCATGTTACAAGTATGGCTTGACAAAGCACTATCATTGTGACTACCCTACACATCTAATGTGTGGGTATTATCAAGGGCCCTATAAAGTTGAAGAATGGCAAAAATTATATAATAAGTTAACCCAAGGTAGGATTGACATAGACAAAGGTGTAGGAATGATCAAGAATGAGCCAAAAATGGAGAAGTGGACTCTAAAGGTGCAACCAACTCACACAGAGATAGTTAAGGGTAGACAACTACTCATAGTGGATTCATAACTCAGCTGCTAGTTATACCAATATATGAATTGCACTTAAAGTATGGGGAAAAGATCCATACTAAGTGCATTATATGGATTGAACCCAAAGCTAAACCTTACCTAGATCTATCATGTTATAAAGATGTATTGCAGTAGGCTATGAGTGTAATTCTAAACTTGCAAGGAGAACTCTAATTGGTATGAGATATAGAAGTATAGGCTACTACCTCTCAAAACAAATAAGATAGATAGGAGGTTGATATACAAGAGTTAACTAAGATCCTAGGGCTCTTAAAGATAGAAGGGATGTTTCCCTTATTTAATAACTTACTATTAGAGCATGCTAGGTAAAATCTAGTTGAAGTCACTATGCCACACATATAGTAGGATGAGAAGTTTGACATACATAGAATACAGAGTAGATCTAAAAATCCTTATGAATACCACCATTGATTAATGGTCTGTATGTGGGGTCTTTGTGGACATAGGTATCAAGGTTAATATCTTGACTAATAATGCCTAGGGGAATATGGGTAGGCTAGCCTTGAGGCCTTCCCTCATGTAATTTTCATGGCCAACATGACCTAGGTACAAACCATCATAATTTTGAAGAGCATAGTTGTAGACATAATAGGTATGCAATTTTTAACTAAATTTAAATTGATTGAGTTGGTAGAATAAGATAATTACTTGATGCTTCTTGAAAGGCCTTAGTGCTATGCAAACAATGTAGACATACATATCAATAGGTATTAAAATACTTTTTAGAATGGTAAGGAGAGGGTTTTTATCCACCTATCAAGTGATCAAGGACCCCCTATGTAGAGAGTGTAAACCTCAAGGATGAGATCAACCACATACACAACATCACAATGTAAGGTACCAAGACTCTCAACCCTAATGACCAAGGAGTTCTTTCTTGGGAAGATGGATAATCAGCCTCAGACACCACTGACATTGTTTATGACTAATAGGTCAAGGAAGCATATGATACCACTAGTCAAAGGTGTCACTTAGTGCATACAAAGGCATTGAAACTAGTAAATATAAGTTGGGTCCAGATTAATTGCACTTTAAAAGATGGGTCCCTTATACAAAGAAAAGGGAAAGAAAGTGATTCACCTAAGGTAAATTTACAGTGCTCCCAAGGTATGATGGGAGAAATATAGTGAAAAATTATGTTCATGACCTCAAATTATGCATCCCAAAAGAGGTAGATAGAATGGGTAGACTAGTATATACATTAAGGAGTACTGTCAATCATTGGTGGGTAGGGAAAAGGCCTAACTTGCTAACTTAGAAAAATGTGAAATCAACCATTTGCACTAGATTTAGGAAGAGAAACAAGGATTTGAACATCTCTACCTACTCTAGCACTCTAACCCTATAGAGCATGTGTGCTTGTGAAAAAAAATATGAACTATCTATGGCAAGAATTCCCTAAGGCAGCTATGGGTGCACGCCTTCTACAAGACATTGAATACATGGGTGTGAGCATGGTACATTATCAATGAGACATGTTTTAAGATAGATAATTTGGATATACTTAAGGAGTGGTGCATGCACACCTTCTCCTTTTCTTCATAAAACCTAAAATTGATTGAGCCACTATAAGTAATTTGAAGGTCAGTGTTTAAGGACAATATGATATTAGAGGAGTGCCTAAAAGACATGTTCAGTGAAAATGGGTTGGTAGTATTGACATTATTTGAAGATAAAACCCTTAAAAGTGACTTTAATGATGAGGATGATAAAACATGGAAGGTGTGTAACTATAAAAGCCTACAAAGCAAAAGGAAGCTTGTGTGCCAAGATAAGATAACACTCCAGAAGAAGAAAAACTTACCCACCTTAATATAGAAACAACTAAAGGTAGTAGGAAATTAAGGGAATCACATAAAGAGAAGAATAAGACCTAATATGCATTGATAACAATGACAAAGGCAGACATTAACTCATAAGGATAACTAAATATTACCACTCTAGGTACCTATTAGTATAACGTCGAGTTGGTGCACATTATGGATCTCTTAAAGGAGTTCCAAGACTTTTTCCCTTAGAATTACTGAGATATGAAGGGTACCCACCCATCCTTTGGGAAGATGAGCATAAAGTTAGTCGATGATGTAAGACCTATTAATAAGTGACCTTATAGGATGAAACCCAATCTTCATACCAAGGTCAAAATAGATATTGATGGTATGCTAGCTACATGCATCATCTACCCTATGCAAGAATACAAATGGATTATCCCCATGGTTATTAGAATTAAGAAGGATGGGAACATATATATATTTTTTGATTATATATTATTTAACATAGCCTATGTCACTAACCCATTTCCAACTCTGTTTACCAATGAAGTCTTGGATGACATCATAGGCTACAAGATATACAATTTCACTAGTGGGTTCTTAGGATACCATCAAGTCTAGGTCAAGGAGGAGGTCAATCCTAAAATGACATTTATAATAGAATGGGGATGTTTTACATATAATGTTATGCCCTTTGAAATCAAGAATGCCCCATTCATATTCTCTTAAGTGGTGATCACTACTTTCAAGGACTTTATTCACAAGTTATTTCAAGTGTATTTAGTTGATTGAACTATGTATGAGCTGGTGAAAGACCATTATGAAAACTTTAACCTAATTTTTGAGAGGTGCCAATAGCTATTTATTTATTTTAACCTCAAAAATTTCATCTTCATGACACTATTTGGCACCTTACTCAGGCACATCATTTGTAAAGATGGTCTGCTCATTGATCTCACAAAGATTACAATTATCCTATAACTCTAGACCCCTTAAAAACAAAAATGTGTTCGTGCCTTTCTTGGAAATTTTGGTTACTATAGGAAGTTCATCAAAAACTATCCAAAGTTTGTGTTATTATTAGAAGAGCTCTTGCACATAGATGGACCGTTCTATTAGGGCACAATACACGAAGATGCATTTGAGACACTGAAGCTCAAACTAGCAAGTGCATCAATACTACAATTTGCTAACTAGATGACTTCATTCTATGTCCATGTCAATGCATCTAGTTTTTTAGTTGGTGCTATTCTGGCATACCAAGTAAAGGCAAAATGGATCATCCCATTTCTTTTTCTAATAAAAAACTAACCAAGGTAGAACAAAAATACACCATAACTAAGTGCAAGGTAATTTCCATGGTCTACACCCTATAAATATTTAGAAAATATTTTTTGGTGGCCCCCTTCATCTTATTCACTAATAATGAGGTGTTTAAGTACCTAATAAACAAGCCCATTCTCCATAGACACATTTGTAAATGGATAGTTCTATTTCAAGAATTTTAGTTATCAATTGTAGTGAAGCCTGGAAAATAGAACTCAAACCCAAGTTATTTATTCCACATTGACTCTAGAAATGCAATAATGCCTATTGAGGATGACATGCATGATGCACAAATTATAGGGTCCAACATATCCTAAAGACTTGGTATAGTTCATCATGTTTCTAACATTTGGGTTTGTGCCCTAGATTATGATGACCAAAGAAAAGAAGTAGCTCATAGTTTATATCACCCCCTTCCGGCTCATTGATGGGGAACTGTATAAGTTGATCCATGATGAGGTATAGTTCTGATGTGTCCTAGATAATAAATGGGAATTAATATTATAAGAGGCACATGAGGGGATTTTTGGAGGCCATTGCACTAGAAAAGCTACAACATGCAAGGTGTTATAGTCAGGTTTATGGTGACCATCTCTCTTTTAGGATGCAAAATAATGTACCAAGGAATGTGAGATCTACTAGCATATAAGAAAACCAAACCACTAGGATAAGATTCCCCCCATTCCCATTCTTACCTAGGTTCCATTTAAAAAATGGTCTATTGATATTTTCGGGCCTATCACTCCTACTATGAGGCACATAGTTGCATGACACATTTTGGTAGAAACATACTATTTCACCAAGTGGGTCAACATAGTGCCAACCAAAGACTATATAACCACCACCATAATGAGGTTATCTAGGAAAATATCCTCAGTTGCTATGGGTGCCCACTTAGTTAAACTAGTGACCATGGTGAATACTTCATCAACAAAATCATATACTCTTACTAAAAAAATACATGGTGGCACACCATAATAAAACACCTTATCATCCCCAAGCAAATGGCACCAATGAGGTATTTTATAAGATATTTGGAATGTGCCTCACAAAGATATGTGACATTCATTGTAAGGATTGGGATGATAATTCGTCAGTAGTGTTGTGGGCTATCATACTATATACAATTGCCTAAACAAGGCTACACCATTCTAGTTAGTGTTTAACATAGAGGTCATTATACCCATGGAGTTTCTAGTAACTTATTTGCACATCATACATATTGGTCAATTAGATGACCAAGAATATTTGAGCACATGGCTATAAGAGTTGGAGTGCTTAGATGAGATGCATTCCCAATCAATATGGATCTAATAGATAGAGAAGGCATGCCAAAAGTTATGGCATGATAGACACATCAAGCACAAGGTAATTATTAAAGGAATGTTAGTCTTTTTATATGACTCAAAGTGCCTCAAGCACCTAGACAAGCTATAGATTAGATGGTTATTTCATCCATAGCATATTGGAGACTGGTTCATGCAAGCTACACATGTTGACAAGTGAAATTCTCTCTAGGTAATTCAATGACAATAGATTAAAGCCTTATAGATAATATAGTTGTGTTTTCACCATCAAATACCAACTTCTTAATCATAATTTAGTTGTGTTGTGCTGACTAGAATAAATATTGGTGTGAGCTAAACATTTCCTTATGTTTTGTGTTGTTTTTTATGATGACTGAATAAGTGAGGAACTTTCAAGCTCATATGAGAATATTTATAACACTTCCATTCATAACTCAAGTTGGGTTAGTCAAGCACAGTTGATTTCTAAGTAGGGTACACAAGATGCTCATGCATAAGAGATCAAAAGAAGAGAGAAGAATTCATTGGAGGACCAACACAAGGATTTGTATGTGGTAGGTCAGGCCAAGGTTAGAGATGAAAGTGTAGAGAAATTGACCAAGAAATGGAAGCATACTTGGAAGGAAGAGCATATGGAAGAAGAGATGGAACCAAGGAGGTTGAATCATGTGCATGTGAAGTACTATGCCTAGATATCCATAAGAAGGGTGAAGGTCATACCAAGGTGAATGAAGTGTAAGAAGAAGATTATCAAGATAACTGGCACCTACCTAATGGTTGGAAGGAAGTAACCATTTAAATCACCTATCACTTCATCTAATACGTTGTTAAGATAATTTAATGACTATGATGGTGGAGGCCTAAATATATTCAATTAATGTGAATGTGGTAGTGGATTTTCATGAATTTCATGGGTTTAGAAGATTTAAATAAATCTATGCATTACCACACCATTACTCACCACCCATTAATGGGGTAGCTAAAATTAATGTTTAAATAGGAAGATGACTGACTATATTGGGTTACAAACCTTGTGAAAATTTTAACCCAAACATAGAGCCAAATTAGAATCAAAGTTAGAAAACACTACCAAGTGAAAACTTGGTTGTGTTTCATTTTATATTGGAAAGGAGGCATATGGAGAGAGAATTTAAAGAGAACTAGGTGGTAAGGATTATAAGTGATTCTAAGGCCACCATTAATGATAAATGAAGCCTAAGAGTTAAAGTCATAGTCATAAACCCTATGACTATGAAGAAGCATGAAAAAAGATTAAGGTCTTTGGGAAGATCAACCGATCACACTTCAATAGAAATAAATTTAGAATGGGAAATAAGAGGTTAATTTAAATTTCATTATAGGTGAAGAGGGATGATAATAAGGCATGGATGGATGAATAAATAGTTATTACTAAGAAAAAGGTGCAGTTGGTAGAAAGTGTTAGTGTCACTAAGATTTACCCTAAGGCAAGCACAAATATTACATACAAGAGATGTAGTTCCCCCCAAAGGTCATATTGGGGGAGATATGGGTATCATTCATGCATACATGTAGGTTGAATTAATACAACCATCACATAATGAACAATGCATAATATCTCAACTAGGATTGGTTGGTTGACATAGGAACAAAGATGAAGGTAGGTGTAGTGCTATTTGATGTCTCCATTAGAGACAAGCTACCAACCATCGACATGACTTAGTTATATGAGATATTAAGTTTTGGAAAACCAAAGGAATTAGTGCAATTCCTCTTATTTCATATTGATGGTGATCACTTTTATTTTGTAGGAAGGTGCATGCAGATATCAAAGCACCTCATTAGTAAGATCATAGGGCTCCCAAGCATGGGGATAAATATCTTCCAAATGACGGAGAATGATGTAGAGGTAGAGAGGGTTGTGAAACTCTTGGGATACTATAAGGAAGGGTTTTTATTCCCAATAAAGGATATATAGGATCCTGACATGAGGGCCATGGCATATCTCATGAGCTTTAAGCTATGCCCTGATAAATGATGGACCGACATTAGAAAGACCTACTTGTGAATCTCTCACTACATGGAATAAGGGGTCAATTTTAATATTCTAAAGTTTATTATTGAGGAGATAGTGAAGAATGTACTAGAGTGCCACAAGGTGTGAGAGACCTTCAGGTGGGTGTCTATGCTAATATTGATAGTGATGGGGGAAATCAATGTTCTCAATGGTGATGATGACAATATTTTGGTCTTCCCAATGCAAAAATACTCCCTAGCATAAAAGTATCAAGAGTTCACCTACCTAACTACCTTATCCCAAAAGTATAAAACAAGAGTATAGGGGTCGTACAACCGATACATAAAGGCATTTGAGACTGATTGGTGTATCTTATAGGAGATCTCCTATCATATGTTAGGAATGGTGATCTTCACCATCATGCAACACTTCTATGTAATTCACATGGCACTCATAGATGGGAACCTATTTGGCTAGCTCAAACTATCTTATGCATTTTCCACTAAATATTTCATAGTGGTGCTAAGGAGGATTCCTAATGCATAATAGCTAGATATATCAGTGAAGGCCATGGGATAAGAAAGGATAAGGTTGAGGTGCTAGTATGTGCATCCAAGATAAAAATCCACAAAGGATGTGGAGGATGACTCTGACCAAATGGACCTCCATCCCTTCCAGAGGGAAGTTATAACTGGGTGCATCTTCATGTTATATTATGAGATGAAGCTATAGAGGAAAGGTGATAACCTTAGAAAAGATGATGATCACCCCTCTAGATCAATGATGAAGGAAAGACAATGCCTAAGACACTGTAAAAGTCTCCCCAAAAGAAAAGGGGAGAGACACTTAAGGAGATTGAGGAGTGCATCAGGATGGGGATCAAATCTATTGAACAATCCATACCTCTATCTCTAAATAAGTACATAACCTTCACACCAGAGACTACTTCCTCTGTAAAAAGTAGAAAAAGAAGAAGTCTAAGGGATCGATTATGCTCCTAACTATAGCTCTAGAAAAAATGGATAAGGAAGAGGCCTTCATGTATGGCTTGGATGAAGATCCTAAGGAAGAGGTAGAATAAGAAGGATCATAGACCTACATCATGAAAATTGAAGAAGAAGAAGAAGAAGATCCCAATTGAAAATATGTGCAAGAAGCCCTCTAAAATGGCATAACCATCATTCTTGAAGAAGTATAGAAGCTGACAAGCTCCTCATCTAGTGAAGAAGCCTCTAAGCCACCTATAAAAATAGAGGAAAAAAAGAGAAGGGTTTGGAAAAAGTTAGGAATGAGTGAGGAGGATATTAACAAGGTGTTGGTGCTTGAAGAGAAGTGTAGGCTGGTACAGGAAAAGGCTAAGGCTAAAGAAGAGAATAAGGCCAAGGAAGAAAAGGTGGCCAATAAAGAGAAGGCCAAGAAAGATAAGAAGATGAAGAAGGTTCCCATAAGCATGGGACTAAATATTGAAATAGAAAAGAAGGAACCTAGTGCCCCCACCAAAAATTAAGATGAAGCTTCACAATAAGCACAACAAAGTAGTGAAAGGGTGCCTAAATAAAAGTAAAGTGATATTGGCACCTTGGAAAAGCAAAAATAGATTGAAGAGGAACCCCAAAAGGAACAAGAACAAGGTGAAGTTGGCATTGAGGGAATACACCTGGAGGTAAGTATTAAGAAACCCAAAGAAGAACTAGATAAAGTGGAAAAGTTTGAGGAAGAACCCCTTGTAGAATAAGAAGATGAGTCCTCAGAGGAAAGAACCAAAGAAAGTGGTAGTGACAGTGAGGAGGAAGAAGAGAAAATAGATCTGGCCATCATCAAGGAAAAGGGAATAAAGTTGAGAATAAGAGAAAAAGTGTAGAAGGGGTGGATAGATGAAGACTTCTAACTTTATTCCCCCAAAAGCAACCATATTTAGGACACGTAAACAACTTACATTTTTATTTGATTACTCTATGGATGAGCCTCACTTTGAGGTGCCTTAAAAGGCCATATTGGGCATATAAGAACCTAAATAAGGGCATGACTCCCTAATCATCAACCCTCATACCATGAACCTAATCTAGTTTAAGAATGCACTTATTCAAATGGATAATGAAGTTATGCACAAAATATCATCAATGATGGTAGGGTAAAGAAATATAAGAAACTCTACAAGGATGTTGAAGATGAAACACATGACATGAAATTCAAGCTACAGTAGCTATGCAAGTGCATAAAGATAGATGAACCATCCCTCATGGTTGACATTGATACATCCAACCTCTCTGAGGTTGATAAAATATATGTGTTAGTAGAATAGATGCTCCCAAGGATGAAATCAAAGTTAGTATAAGAAGAAGAAGAAGATCCCTACATCATGATACAGAAGGAAATTTATACTAAGATTGAATAGGTGGAAGACCTATTCATGAAACTTAAAGAATGCACAAATGCAATTGATTCCATATTTTTGATCTTTTCTAACTAGGCATCACTCATAGATGTGTGCCTCAAGTAGATAAAGGGGGAGAAGGAGGAGCTAATGGTATAAGTGTAATCTAAGAGTAGGTCAAAGAATACAAAGATAATGGGGAAGGTTAATGTTTTAAGCACTCAGATAAAGGACCAAGAGTATAACTTGGAAGCACTCTTTCATTCCTTACAGACTAAAGCCTATGATCAAGGAACAATCCTAAATGAGGGAGTGATAAAAGCTAAGGAAAGTCTAGAGACCTTTAGGAAGGAACTATATAAAATTGATGTACTCATTATTAACACTACCTCCATAAAAATATATAGATCCACTAAAGAGATCAAGCTCACTATCAAGGTATTTGATGAATTTAGTGCTGAGTTGAAGGAGAGTGTGATCGATTTTTGCATATCAAAAGCTTTGGCAGTCTAGTCTAAAGATGGACCAAAAATTTTGTATGGTGTAATGTTGGGACCTTATTTTAGTAAGTATAGGATATGTGCCAAAAAAATAAACACATAGACACAAGGTAATCACTTGTCATAATGATTTCTATTTTGACATCTTGGCACTAGTTGAAGGAATCAATGTACACCTTGCACTAGCTAGCAGGTGGTTAATTAGCACCTAAATATTTAGGGAATATTCTAGGAGTGGAAACACATAGAAACTATAAAGTGAAGGGCACAAGGTGATGGAGATGACATAAATGATTACAAATACTCTAGTTTATCATAAGTCGTACACACTCCACCCTGATAGGGATGCTCATGAAGATCTATAAAATGAGCTTAAACTAGTGATGTAGAGGACATCACATTGATGAAATGAAGCTTTGGAGAAATGGAAATGATTTTTTAAGGCAACCATTAGAAGTAGGATTATTATTATTGTCATTAAGTCTCCAATTGTAGTGCCCAAGCTTCTTTGTGAGCCCTTGGGTCATTAAATAGATCTAATGAGTGTTTACTCTATTTCAATTACCATGGACTCTATTGTATTTAAACTTTGATTAATTAATAAGGTTTTTGCATATCATATAAATTTTTATAGCTAAATACTTCCTTGATGTTGATATTTGAATGTACAAATGGTTATAATGCTATAATTTATATCTACATTTTTATTAAGAATGTTGTTTTCAAGCTTCTAGTTCATGACATTAATGGTGTCCATAATGTTGATGACATCAGCATATCTTATTGAAATAGCCTAAGTCTAGAGTGAGCCTACACCAAATGTTCTTACCTTTGCTAATAAGTGCAACCCTAATATGAGAAATTAAACTAAAATCAACCTCTTAACCTATCTAGCACCTATATGATTCTAGGGTTAGTTTATCAAAGGCTTACACCCATAAGATTATAAATCCACCCCAAAATAGGCTTGTGCCTATAGACCACTAAGATTAGTCATTGAAAGGCTTATTCTTATATATATACTAAAAGCCTTATTTGAAATGGCCAAGTCCTATTTTTCATGCCTTGTGCCATAACACAACTAGCCTAATGTGGGTCCTAGTTATTTCTCTACTGTACTTCGGGTGAGCGCATAAGGATTGTGCCTTATTTGAATTAATGTTGGTCTAGCCAAGTAGTAAATGTTGATCACATAAAGACAACCCCATGTTTTCACCTAGTTTTAATGAGTCCAAAGCCTACTTAAACAACCTTACGCCCCCTTGACAAAATAGATTTATATAACACACCACATCATTTATCTTTTCTTTATTACATTTGTTTATTTTTTCTCTTTATTTTTGTATCTTTTGGTTTATCAAAAATAGTCCCTGCACCCTCCACAATCAAAACTACAAACACAATAGATAACCATCTAGTGATAAAGGTAATTCAAGGTATGCATACATTACAATTTTAGTTATTTCCCTTTTAGTCATTTACTTTTAGTTGTTTTATTCTTTAAAATAATGCAATTTTTTTATCTTCAACATTGTGGGTTGCTATATTCTCTTCTCGAAGTACCATCCCTTATTGCACCTAAGTGACACATGATAAGATTTAAGTGGGGAATATGTATACACATAATATTTTAAAAATTTATTGATTACTAATGATTTTTATCTTATAGGAACCTATTGAGTTTCAATCTCTCTGAATGCATGCCCTAAGTGGTGCACTGAAAAAGAGGTGAGAAAACCATTAGTGCTTCACATGATTGTTGTCGCTATATTATCACTTGATATTAATCCAAACATATCCTAAAACACTTCTCTAAGCTTTTCATCCTCTTTTGTAACCATCTCTAGTCATTTTTTGCTTCATTAGCCTCTCCCTAAGCCTAAAAATCTTTCTAATAGTTTATGTTACATTGTTGATCCCATCGACCTTATACTCTACTTGATAAAACTCATTTAGGGTCTAGGTCAACCCCTGGATAACCTAGACCAATACCTAATTTTTTTATTAATAATGATATAGAGTTTATTGGATGGACCCTATAAGTTAAAATTTCAAAAAGGTTTAGAGTTATATTAATCTATATATACACATTCATTTTTCCATTCTTAGAGAGACAAAAGGAGTTAATTATTCATTTGTTCTTCTTTATAATCTTCTCTTACACCATTTTACTTTAGGAGTTATAGCTTAGGGTTTAAACTTGAAGAAGAATATTGTCTTGTGTAAAAGTCTTGGATGCTTTGGCCTTTTTTAGTGATCCTTACAAACAACAACTTCTTGTGAAGCTCCTTCAGCAAAGGGAGAGATTGAGTCTCGATGGGTTCATCTTCAAGATAAGTATCTATAAGTTTACTTCTCTATTTTAGTAGATAAAATTAACAAAAATAATGTCATTTGAATATATTTTTATCTCTATGTATTAGGTTTTTACCTATACATAACTTAATTAAGATTATATTATGCATGTTTAATTTTATGTTTACTAACCCCCACTTTGTGCCACAAGCTTTGGTGAGCACTAGATTAGACTTTACTTTCATTTGCATTTGATTTTTAAATATGAAAACATAGGACCTAGCTAGGTTTATTACATAGTTTTGCTTGACTAGAGGCTATATAACCCTCCCTAGTGATTTTATTGTGGTAAGAGATCCCTTGGCTTGGTTTAATAGATCCATCTTGGTCATGACACTGAATATCTAATGTATCAATAATCAGAATTGTAAGTAGGATTTATCTTATCTAAGCTAGGATTAATTAATAGATCAGTTGTATTTCCATTTGTATGCACAAATCTCCTTATTTAGGACACTTAAAACTCTTCAAGATAATATAAATACAGATTCAATCACCCTTTATCTTCCTTTAGC
Organism: Torreya grandis; assembly: GCA_037957365.1. Taxonomy (NCBI): domain Eukaryota; kingdom Viridiplantae; phylum Streptophyta; class Pinopsida; order Cupressales; family Taxaceae; genus Torreya; species Torreya grandis. Next base: position 694,307 of record JARHVA010003651.1, read on the forward strand.
TTCACAAATAGTTTTAGGATCTAACTCACACTGCACACCTATTAACTTAGCTTATCTTTTATTGAATTAGGTCTCTTTAGGTCTAAATCTATGACCTAGTCCTCAAAATCATATCGTAAAAGATTGAACCAACTTGAAAACATGTGAATCCTTTAGGTATCATCAAAACACATTAGATCCCAAATTTTTTTATGATGAAAATAAAGGTTAATCAAGTTTCTAATTTAAAACCCTAGTTTTGAAGTTGATAGACTTGGATGAGGTTGAAAGAAATAAAAATGGGTTATTTTTATTTATAGACACTTTTAAAATATTATAATACCTAAAAAATGTCTTCACTAACTTTATAAATATTCCCTAATTGCTATTTCTCATTAATCAATCCTCAAACATTTGCAATTATTAGTTATATAGAGTTCTGAGTGTATGCCTAGATTGTGTATGAAGGTTCTAAGCTTTTACTATAGAATTTTGAAGTTTCAATGGATATATATAAAACAATTAAAAATATTCACCTTGATAATAATCTAAAATAATTAAGTCAAACTCATAAAACCATTCATAATTTGAACTCACTTGTCAGTCTAATTGTATTATCACTGAATGGATTGAAAATGGGACTATATTGAGCCTAATAATACTTGAAGTAGAGTTTCACCTTCCTAATGGATTATGAACTTATAAAATGTATTTATATTTATAAATAAAACCCTTTGAAATTTTTCTCAATATTCAATAACTTATATTTATTTTCAATAATCAACTTTGTCAACTTCTTGCTCAATTGTGTTTGCTTATCTCCTCAAATCCATGGAGGAAAATCCTCTCACACACCAAATAAATGATACAAATCCCATTCTACATCAAGGTATTATCATAATGATAGTTAATCATATAAAAAACTTGTGGGGTAGGGAGGTTCCTCTGAAGGGGTCCCCTTTTGAAGAGGACTCCCTTGAGGAAGAACCTACCTCAGGCTCTTACTATTTGATAATCAATACTTCCCATGTTATCCATTTATCCAAAACATTTGCTAAATACCCTCCCATAAAAATCATTATCCCTAAACCTAAACTAGTCTTGTTGGATGAGGTAACCTCCAAGGAAGTGGCAAGGAAATGAAAGACCCCCCTAATAGAGGAGATCAAATCTAACAAAGAGAAACTTAAAAAATTTAACAATAAGCTTCACAAGGATAGGATGAGTCTAGAAGGTCTTATACAAGATTGGAATTCCATGAACATAGAAGATGACAAAACAATCCAATCCTTAACCCATTCTATGAAGGTGGACCAAATCCCCTTGAAGTAACACATAATGGTGTTGGAGACCTCCTCTCCCAAGATCCTCTTCATGAGTCCCACCATGAAGATCTTGGTGAAAGAATAGGTTTAGAATAGACCCTAGATGATCCTACGTAAGGAGGATGCAAAAGGTCCCAAAAAAAGAAAAAGGGACAAAATTTCAAAGATCAAATAAGGTACATAAGAAAAGACAACCAAGGATGCAAAGGAACTGATGGAGGGATCCCCCCTCCTAGAATATATTTTTGTTTATCTGTCTACTATTTTGTCTTTCATAGGGATAGTTAGCTAGTTCTGTTACTTTTTATTGTTCAACCCATGGGGGATTGATACTTTAATTTACACTTTTTAACTGTGGTTCCTAGTCCCTATAAAATCAAGTTATTTACCCTATAAAGTAAAAACCTTCTTTCTTAACTATGTGCAAAACTAGAATTCTTTTTCAAGATTATGTATACAAATTTCCTTTATATCTTATATTATGATGATTATCTAAGATTTCAAGTGAAATTTTCTCAATAAATATAATTTTAAATGTCTATTTATTATTCTTTCAATAAATAAATGACTTATTAATAACACAAATTTACTTGATATGATGGGACTATGTGACACAAAATTTTCACCTTATAGGCTCAGCTTTAGATGGCCTCACTTCATCAAGCAAAAATATTAAATAAAATCTCTATGTAAATAAATAAAAAATTTAGATTGTTCATAGGCTTTAAATTATAAAAAATACTCTTACAAATCTTCTTTTTATTTATTGATTCACTGCTTATATAAAAAACAAAACATAAAATTCACAAAGAAGGGAATAACTAGACTTTATTGTCATCTTAAAAATCTCCTCCTCTTTTATACAAATATCTAATCCTACCTCTCTTCCTTATAAAACTAATTTTACCCTCATCATGTATTTATATCCTCTAATAATGCTAAACATACAAAACTAATTTCCATTTTTGGCCAGTGCATGTTGCATGGTAGTTACATGCTAATGAATCTTGTTTTTAGTGTTCATGACCATGAATTGAATGTGGATACACTATAAACACACCTTAGGGCCTTGAATGAACCATTACAAAAATTTACTAAACTAAAAATTTCTCAAATAATCCAAAATACCCTCTAAAGCATAGTTACATTATTTAAATTTTTAAATCTAGATTTTTGGCGGGACACACCAAAATACCTACTAACACATAATTTAAGAGACTAATAATGACTCCACAACACCTTAGGTAACTATTAATTAACCCTAATACTAACTTAATACTCATTACATCATATTTTAGTGGATTTACTCTGAAACACCTTGATGCTCTTGCATCATGATTTGATATTTTATAGATTCACAAATACAAACCATAGGTTATTCAAATTGAATATGCATACATATACCATCTACCTTACCCATTGAAGGAGTGATAACATGGACTTGGTTAGAGGGATGGTAACTATCACCCTCTTATGTTTAGGAGGTAGAGGCTCAATATTATTTCATTAAGAGTTGTAAAGAGGGCTTAAATTCTAATTTTATTTTGAAACCCTCTCATTATATTAGTGAAGTTGGTTACTTCTTTTAATTTATTTCATTATACATGAAACATAACAAGTAAAAACTACCATGATGCACTATAAAATGATGTAGATAAGAGACATATCTATATTAAACATGTTTTTAGAAAAGGGGACGTTATGATTTTCAAAATTTGAAAACTTTAAAATCAAGATTTAGAAACTAGTAAATTAGGAAACCCTAGTTCAATTAAGGTTTTGACCAAAGGTTAGGGTCACCATAATGTGCCAAACAAAGAAGAATAAATATAAAGTGATTGTCTGAATTTTTTTGGAATATGAAATAGGTTTTTTCAAAAAAATAAGAAATAAGATGAACCCAAAAAAAAGGGAAACAAAAGTATGATGTATGAACCTTTAGGTCTACAATTAATAAAATTATTAAAATGATAATAACACAAATTCCATATAATATTTTATAAAAAATGGGTTTTTGTATATATAAACATAATTATGAAAAAAATGTGAGGAATTTAAAATTTGATATATTATTAATAAGAAATAGGCCAAACAATGTGGAATTCATCACAAGCAAAACCATAGAATATTCAAAATAAATAATTAGGAATTTTATTAAAACATAAATTTATTTTAAATATATGATATATTTTTTTAAATAAAATATTATTTTTTATGAAAACTATAATTTATTTACAAAATAAGTGCATCATTGGCATTGTACATCAATATTTAGTTGAAAAATATGTACCAAATTTGGGTAAAAAAGAGGTTTTTGAATATAAAATATCTTTGATTAATTTTAAAATGGATCTATGTGAAATTAAAAATGTGTAAATCAAGGATGAATCAAATTGAAAGTGTTTAAACATGAATATTGGCAAAAAAATGAGGGTAAAACCCTAGTGTAAAGTTTTATATTTGAAAATAAATCACAAGATGATGAAACCCTAGAAGATTGAAAACCCTAGATCATTTTTTTTCATTCACATAGGTTAGGTTCACCAAATGTTTAACCCTAAATATAAATTAAGGAATTTAGGGTTAAATGGGTAGAGATATCCTAGGGCACTATTGGTAAATTATCCTACCAAGGATAAATACCAACCCATACAACTAAATTTTTTTCATGGCACACTTAAGCCTCTACATGGTGATATCCTGATTCATGATGTCTCGTATTTGATTCTTGAAGTCATTCAAACACTCTTAGAGATATCATTGAGTATTTTTGTGATCACCATATATCCTATATGTATTAGGTCCTTAGGTGATGTGCTTGATCATCATAATGTTTATTCACTATTAGCTGAATGGAGTATATTTCAATGTCTTTACATGGTCATGTGTCAATTTTAACTTATGATGATTATATTCATGGTGTTTGAGTATGTTTGAGTGTCCTAAAAAGGTTTTGAAGTGTCCTTATGATCTAAAATGCCTTGATGGAGATGTATGAGAGGTGGAAGTTGATAAATGACTATGAGTTTATTTAGTGTGTTCGATGTATTCAAGTATGAGGTTGAATATAATATTTTCTTTGACAATTATGATAAATAAACATAAAAGCCTATTTTGGACCTAAAGATGATTATAAGTAATTTTCATGATATTCATTGATAAATCTCATTTATGAAGTTATGTCTATATTGTCTGAAAGGAAGATTTTGGTCTTAAAATGACATTTTTTAACCTCATAAGGCCATTAAATCATATACCATACCCATATCCATTCTCATAGTCATATTACTATTTATTCAAATGGGTTCATAATTTGAAAATATCTCCTATATACATTTAAAGCATTGTTTGGCCTCTAAAAAGTTCCCACATGTGAAATATACCCCCTTTTTCTCTCTAAAGTGTATTACATATTTAAATATGCCTTTTAACTTGTATTCTTCCTCATGTTTCCATAAAATGGTCGTTCAAAAATTAAAGTGTGGAGGAAATGTAGGAAAAAGGGTATTTTTATGTGTTTCTTGTAGGAAGTACAGACTTGTATGGAATTTTTACTACAATGGAGGTCAAGAGTTTTAAGGTGGATTCATGGTAGGTATTTAATTAAATTTTCATGGTAGGAAGGTTCCATACAAACTCAAAACATGTCCTCAAACACCATCAAGCTTATTTTCAGCTTGGGAGAGCCCTTCAAGTTTTTAGACGCTATGACCATGAGAGAGAAAATTAGGATCTAGAATTTTGGGTAGAGAAAGGTACATTAGAGAGATTTCATATTTGGGAATTTTTTCTCAATTTGGATCTCTATCCTTTATGAACAATCACTAACAAGTTGAGGCACTCATAATGGCTTCTTCATTTAGGCAAGCAACCTGTTTTCCTTGTTTTCTCTTCTCTTATGCATGGTGATAGAAAAATGAAAGTTTAGAGAGATTTTTAGGAGTTTAATACACATTTATATATAATTATAAAACCTCATCTCAAACATGTGAAGAATATATATTTTAAAAAGACATAAACTCCAAATCTATACTCTGTAGGTAGTTTGAATGAAAGTGTATGGTTCATGGTGGTTTCAGGTTGTCAAACACAACATATTATATTTGAGAAGTTTCATTCATGTTCATGTGTCTTTACTGAAGGTTTCTCAAATTATTCATCAATGTCTTACAACTTGTCAACCACCAACCTGTCTTCAAACACTATCACAGTCTTAGTTTAACATATGTTAACATATTTTAGCATATGTTAAGGTTTTTTGCAAAATCCTAGGTTTCTTTTTGCATAGTGTATGTCTCCTTTAGAGCCTCAAAACTATTATATCTTATTAAGGTATGTTCTTATGCTTAATTAAGACCCTTAAATATTTTATTGAAATTGGATTCATTATTCTTTCTACTCCCACTCTATTTCCTTCCATTTTCATAACTTTCACACTATCATTCAACCATTGTATATGCTTATCACTCCATCTCCATGCTCACTATCCCATATATCCCATTATCATCATCACTAATTATCCATCTACATCATGAATCCACTTTTTTCTTACTATTCAAGATTGATTGAGGAGTTGGATCATCATGGTCTTGAAGTTGAGTTATAAAGCTTTAAACCCTTCTAACAGTCCATCTTCATCTACAACCAAGGATAAAATACAATCAAGTGTACTGCATGGAAGTGAGGTATGGTTGAGACTATGAATATATTTCTCCTTAATATATGTTTTAAGTTTCAAACACACCTCTTAAGGACATGAAAGATAAAATAACACTATTGGTTAGTGTTTTCCTTGATCAATGGTATTCCAAGAGAGTCATACACAACAAAGAGGCTTACCTAAACCTACAATGTCCATGGTACAAAACAAAGTGAATGAGAATGCTCTAAAATAGAAGTTTCATTGGTTTATAAAGCTAGGTGAATAAAGGATGCATGACAATGGTGGGAATGGATGATGTTAGGGAATGTGGGAAAACTCAAGCAAACTAAAGAAAACTTAGTTATAGGTCTAACCAATCTCAATACTAATAGACATAGACCTATAAGGTAGATAGTTGAAAAGAGGGAATACAATAAAACTTAACAAATATATATGAAGGTTACCTTAAATTTTTTGAAACTGTATCTATTGAAGGAGGACATTGAAGGAATTTGACATTGAGGTCTCAATCCTTAGAAGATATTCCTAACTCTAATGAAGGTTAGGCTATGAAAAGCACATGGTGATCATTTACACCATGAAATGATATGGACAAGAAATCCTTAGGCATGATATTGAAAACATGAGAAATTTACTATAGTAGGCTAAATAAGAGAGAGATCACTTTTCAAATTGGAAATTCCAAGTGTCAATGTGGAAAAAAAACATGAGAACATTCATTCCCCACCCATCCCTTCTCAATATTCCAAGGCCTTCCCCTCATGGAAGTATATTTAAGGAAAAATTTAGTGGAGAGAGGAAGTGATGGTTGTCAAGGATGAACAACTGAGTAAGGAAAAATAAGTATCCATGGTAACACCATTAGATTTGTCTCATCTTCTTGAGCTTTTCCAAAGGTCCACCATGTCAATCCTTGATAAAGAGCCTCTCATTTTTAAGATAAATGAAGAATAATTAGCTATAGTTATGGGTGATGGGAGTAAGTTGAGTGATCAAGAAGAGGAAATAATCATTTGGATACCTCTTAGCAAGGATAGACATGATTCAATCTTTCATAATGCAAAATAAGTTGAGTTACAAGAGGTTATTGGGATGAAAGATGAGCTATAATTACGAGATAAAACACAAGAGAAAGAGGCTTTTTTTGAGCAAGAAGAAGATGTTTCTCAAGAACTTTCAGTAGTTACCATAGACAAGTATGAGGCAGCCAATGAGGATAAGTGTCAATACCAATCAACTACTAACCTTGTCAAGTTTTATCCACAAGAAGAATAGACACAAGATGATGTAAATAATGAATAAATGTTTGTTGAGGTAGTACCTCAAGTTGGTACTCCTAAATAAAAACCAAGTGAATATATATTGTCCCTTAACATGCCTAATGAAGTTTAAGATGTCTATATGGAGCAGGGTGGAAGCATAAACCAAGATATGATAGATATTTGGCAGTGCATGACTGAGCTAGAATTAGCATTATTATTGAAAATTAGATGAATATGGGAGGAGTATGATTGGGTGTTGGAATCACATATACAATCCATGTACTTGAGGATAGAACTAAAAATCCCAAATAGTTTTTCAAGAGGCCATGAAATTTCTAGTTCTCCTAGATGCAAGTGGGAGCTATCAAGATGTGGCAACCAAACTTCATGGTGCCATAATGGTAAATCAAGTTTTACATTTCACCCTAGAGGAAATAATTTTATATTAGGTTATTTTTTTTAGTTTGTTTTTGTCTTGTTTTAATAAGTGGTCAACACAAGTTTTGTTTGTTGTTGTTTTCTTTGTTATCTTATTATTTTCCTTAGGTTAGGTGTGATTCTTAGTTTAGGTGTGTTTATTTTATTGTTTCTATTGAATCTTGTTAGTCATTAGAGGTATCAAAAAGTACTAAATATCTTTGGTAGTCTAAGAGACTAATCATCAAAACCATGTTTTCATGTTTTAGACTATCATTACAATGAAAATTTAGTGGGTTCTCTTGACTATTAGACTATTAAACCCCTATGAGTCAGTAATAAATGTTGGAAATTTAGCCTACCAAGGCCAAATGCCAACCCTTAAATCTATTTTTTTTCATGGAATCCACTTAAGCCTATAAATGGTGCTATCCTATGTCATGATGTCTCCTATTTGATTCTTGAAGTCATTAAAACACTCTCATAGATATCATTGAGTCTATTTATGATCACCATATCTCCTAAATGTATTAGGTCCTTAGGTGATGTGTTTGATCATCATAATGTTCATTCACTATCAACTAAATGGATTATGTTTCAATGTTTGTTCATGGTCATGTCCTAGTTTCAACTTGTGATGATTATCTTCATGGTGTTTGAGTATGTTTCAGTGTCTTAATGATGGTTTGAAGTGGCCTTATGATCTAAAATGCCTTGATGGAGATGTATAAGAGGTGGTAGCTGATAAATAACTATGAGTTTCTTTGGTGTGTTCGGTATATTCAACTATTAGGATGGCTATAATATTTGATTTTAAAAGTATGATCAAGATACATATAATCCTATTTAGGACCTATAGAAGACTATAGGGTAATTTTCATGATATTCATTGACAAACCTCCTTTGTGAAGCTATGTTTATATTGTTTAAAAGGAAAATTTTGGACTCAAAATGACATTTTTGACCTCATAAGTCCATTAAATCATATATCATACCCATAATCATCCTCATAATCATATTATTGTTTAGTTAAATGGTTTCATACTTTTAAATATCTCTTATACAAGTTTAAAGTGTTGTTTGGCCTCCAAAGAGTTCCCATGTGTGAAATATGCCCCCTTTTGAAATATGAAACCTTTTTACAGTTTAAATATGAATTTTGACTCATAATATTCCTCATGTTTCCATAAAATGGTGTTTTAAAGCTTAATATGTGGAGGAAATAAAGGGAAAAGGGTATTTCATGTGTTTCTTACAAAAAGTACAGACTTGCATAGGTTTTTCCATATAGTGGAGGTTAGGAGTTTGAATTTGGATACATGGTAGGTATTTTAGTAAAGTTTTTTGTCAAGAAATTCCATAAAAAATCAAAATTGGTCCTCAAGATCTAGATAACCCTTTCAACTTAGGATAACCCTTAAGGTTTTCAGATGGTATGGCCATGAGAGAGAATATCAAGATCTAGAATTTTGGGTAGAGGAAGGGACCTTAGAGAGCTTCCATATTTGGGAATTTTTTATTAGTTTATATATATCTCATTTATAAAAAATCCATAATAAGTTAAGGCACTCACAATGGCTTCTTCATTCAAGCAAGCAACCTATTTTCCTTATTTTCAAGGAAAACGGGTTGCTTGCTTGAATGAAGAAGCAACCAACCTATTTTTCTCTTCTCCTGAGCATCGTAAAAAAAATATGAAAGTTTAGAGAGATTTTTAGGAGTTTAATACGACTTCCTATATCATTATAGAACCTCATATCATATGTGTAAATCATATATATCTGAAGAATACATAAACTTCTAAATCTATACTCTGTTGGCAGTTTGAATGAAAGTGTATGGTTCATGATGGTTTTAAGATGTCAAACACAAGATATTCTATCTAAGAAGTTTCATTCATGTTAATGTGTCTTTATTTAAGGTTTTTCAAAGTATTTATCAAGGTATTACAACATATCAACCACCAATAAGTCTTAAAATACCCTCACAATCTTAGTTTAGCATATTTTAAGGTATTTTAACATATGTTAAGGTTGTTTGTATAATCCTAAGTTTATTTTTGCATAGTGTATGATTCTTTAAAATCCTCAAAATTGTTATATATTATTAAGTTATGTGCTTAAGCTTGATTAGGACTATTAAATATGGTATTTACATTGGATTCATGAGTCTTTCCACTCGCCTTTGTTTCCTTCCATTTTCATAACTTTCACACTACCATTTAACCATTGTATAAGCTTATGACTCTATCTCCATCCTCATTATGCCATATATCCCATTATCATCATCACTAATTATCCATATACATCATGAATCCACTTTTTTGGTAGTCTTAAATGTTTATTAATGAGTTGGATCATCATGGTCTTAAATTTGAGTTATAAAGCTTTAAACCTTACTAATAGTCCTTTACCTAAAACCAAGGTGAAAACACAATCAAGTGTACTACATATAAGTGAGGTATGGCTAAGACTATGAATATATTACTCATTAATCTATGTTTTAAGTTGAAAACACACATATTAAGGCCATGAAGGATAAAATAACATTATTGGTTAGTTTTTACCTTGATCAGGGGTATTTTAAGAGAGTAATACAAAACCAAAAGGCTTAACTAGTCTAGATTGTGGACATTTGAGCATGTCCCTATATGTGGATCTAATCCTATTGTAAACCTACATAGTCCATGGTAGAACACAAAGTAAATGAGAATGCTCTAAGATAGAAATGTCAATGGTATACCAAGCTAGGTGAATAAAGGATGTAGGGAAATGTTAGAAATGGATTATGTTAGGGAATGTGGGAAAAATAAAGAAAACTCAATAAGACTTAGTTACAAGTTTGACTAATCTCAGTCTAAATAGGTACAGGCCTATAAGGTAACTAGTTGTAAAGAGGGCATACAATGAAATTACTAAGGATATATGAAGGATACATTAAACATTTTAAAACTAATACCTATTTAAGGAATCTATTGAAGGAATTTTACATTGAGGTCTCAATCCTAAGAACATAGTCTTAACTCTAATGAAGACATATACAGGTGACTAAGCAAATAATTAGTCTTGAACCTAGTAAGAATAAAAGAGAAAGAGTGTGAGAGAGATGTGAAACATATTTGAAGACAATAAAAATAAAATTAAATAATTGATATAAGTCAAAATGTTCATGATAATCCAAATAGACCTAAGAGACACAACCCACTTTCATCTACACAGTCAACACTCATAATCAATGCTTAAAAGCTAGTTTTGGAAGAGTTTGTAGTTTTGAGGCATTTACAAGTGTAATTAAGACTTAAAAATTGGTAAAAGTAGTCATTGTAAGTGGGTCAAGATTATTATTATATATATTTTAATTATATATACTAAGAGATGGGGTGAATTAGTTTCCTTAAAATATTCCTTCAATTTTACTTAACATTCATGAAGTATTCATTCACTTTCATACATCAAACAATGCATACACAAGCATCTATGAAATCAAAAAACATAAGAAATATGTGGGAAAAACTCATGGGGAATTAAAAAAATTCATACAATACTTATATTATAGTCATATAATCATTGAATCAAACTTTTAGTTAGGCATCAACCCCACAAGGAGCACCAACCGCTCACTATTCAAGCACTAACTCAACTAGTCTTTTTAGCAAGCTCCAAATTACAAGGAGGCTCCAACCCCATAGGTAATTTAGAACCAACTAAAATATATTGAAACTATGATCATATTTTAATTCCTATTTCTCACTCAACTGAATATGACATTCTTTTTCTCTTCTCACTCTTCTATCTTTCTCAAATAGCCTATTAGGCCTTCTCGCTCAACTAGCCCTTTCCTTAGTAGAATTAGGTCAAATGAACTTGATTAACACATATATAAACATATTTATATCTCCATAGAGTATTAATCACACCTATTTTATGATCTTCAATCCCTTTACCTAGTTTCCAAGACTCTATATCATGTGCCCAAATGCTCAATATTCTAACTATTTAAAATAGGCCTATCAGACCTTCTCTTTATACTTGGCTCTTGATATCACCCATATTGGTAAGGAAATAAACTAAAAATAATTGTATAACCATTATAATTTATCCAAAAAAAAATCACAAGTGAAACAACAACCACATAGGTTGGTCATTACCCTTAAGGGATAACACCACCATTAGGCCTAATAGAGACCTAATGCAATTAGGCATTCTCTAAGTACACATTTTAATTAGGTATTATTGGAACAATTTTAACCAAAAAAATGGATTAAAAAATTCAAAAATGAATCAAATATACCCATTATAATCTCAACTTATTTCTCCAACACCTTTGGGCTCATTTCACTGTTTGAACCACACAATTAGGTCTATTCGCCATTAGGCCTTCTAACTGTTAGAAAGTTTGTCTCAAAAATATTAATCATACACTAATTTGAAAATATAAAAATAATAAAAATTAAAATTTATATAATATAAATTACCTCAGGTTCAACATCATGTTCATTATAATTCATCAAACAGTGTAGAAGACCTCTAATTGATCAACTTCATATGTTCACATAGAATTATAGATAGGCTATAAAAACCTAGTCAAGAGACTTTGACCTTTCAAAAATTAATATAAGTTTATCATGAATATAAATGTGTTAAAATTAAACTATGATACCCATATAAAAATTTCATGTGCATTGGATTATTCAACACTATGCAAAACACTCAAGAACAATATTCTCACTGACCCACAAAAAGCTGCCTATAGCTCCAAAAACACAATCATGAAGATCAAGTATTAGAACACATGTGGAATTTTTTTATGATATTAAAATTATTTATAATGGTAATTAATAATCCTTATTACATATTTTAATATATATATATTATAATTTTCTATATCAATATTTGTCTTACAAACCAATCTCACATCTTCACCCTATGCAGACTTCATTATGTTAAATAGATCACTTTGAGAACAAATTTTAGCATGTTTTTGTGCATTAAAATAAATTATAAAAAAATTATATGATTTATAGGTATTTAAAAATTATTCCATGCATTTTGATCCATCCCTAATCCTCTGCAACCAATCCCTAATCTATTTCTCATTAGTGCCTAGTTTTCTCACTGTTTTGCTCATTAGACCCTTTTAGCAATAGACCAAATTCCATGATATTTTTGGAATATTTAGGTTATAAAAATTTATATTATCATAAAATATAAGTCTCAAACATCATCTTCCATCCATTTTCATGCTTTGACCTGGTCAACCTTGCCTGTTACATCAAAATTATGAGAAATAAGGGGTTTCTTGTAGATTCTACTCACTATTATGACAAACCAAAACCACTTGGATAAAATTTGAAGATTAATTTAAATTTTATAAATATAAAAATGGTTCAAAAAAAAAATTATAAGACATAAATTACAAGATATTTCCTATCGGGTCATTATGAGGATTTTAGGAGGGTTTTGACTGGTTTTCATTATTAGCAATTGTTCATAAAGGATTGCCCCTCAACTCAAAAATAATGATAGGAAATTAAATATAGTGAATTTTACCAACTTAAATAAAATAATTATGATATAATTAAAAGGTTACATATACCAATGAGCATAATAAATTCATTCTTGGGTTTGTAACACCCCATTTTGTGCACATAGAAGACCTCAACACCAATTTTCATGCCTTATCATTTAATATATGACCTAAAACTTGGTATAAACACTAAAAAAAACCTCTCACACCTATTTAAATTATATAAATATCTATATAACCTTTTTAAATTAACTTGAACCCTCATTAGGTCACATTAGGTCTCTTTGCACACTAGGCCTTAAATTACTAGTTAGACTTAGACCATGATCATACATTGAAACCTCTTGCACATATAATAATACCTCATACACATGTAGAATTATATAATACCATTCTTATAAATTTCCACTCTTCTATAGACAATTCTAATATGTCTCAACTCATCATGCTACTAGGCCTATACCTTCTCACTAGGTCTCTCAAGTACATGGATTATGAACTCAACATAAAAAGCAACAATGAAAAAATAGAATGACATATATGACATCAATGAAAAATTAATTCATACCTTATAACAAATTTTCAATAATATCCCTCTTTTTCATTGATGGAAACAATTTATTGATGGCACCAACTTAGAGAGGCTTTTCTTATTGGGATACATCTCCTAAATGCATATCAATCTCCCCATTTGACATTAATGACAAATCACTACCTAAAACAAACATTAAATATATATAAATGAAATATCATGTCAAAAATCTCCCCTTATCATATTAAATATCTTAGATATCTTCTTCTTGACATATTGATATGACTTCACCTTTGACCTCTCAACTTGTGCACTTCTTTCCTATTCTTAAAGCTAAAATACCTCCTCATCATATCCCCCTAAGAATTTTGAATTTATTAGTGACTTATAATAACATAAATCACACATAATTATTGTATCATATGTTAATAATTAGCCTTTGGAAGAGGCTTAATCAAGATATCTACAATCTAATCCTTGGACTTGAAACACCACACCTTTCCTCTTAAAACAAACTTAACATAGATCAAACTTACATACCTATTATTGGAGAATTATTGGATCCCCTTATCTCCATGAGAAATTTAGACATTTTCAAGACTTTGACTTGGTTTTATCAATTCATCATACAAATTCTTTTTGACCAATCTCTTGTGATCACATATGTAACAAAATATTAACTAAACCTTGAATTTGAAGGTTAACAAAGGACAGATAAAATCCCCATAAAACTAAAAAACCTTCATGCTTCTTGCTTATTAGATGAGTGCCTCCATGAAACATAATAGAGTGACCTTTACTCTAGGTAACTTAAAAAACATAAACTCAAGAGATCCCCAGATCTCCATGTCCTTACTAAACTAAACTTCCATCATGATCCTCTTAGGCTTGAATAGTCCTTTTAGATTGACCACCTCAATCTTCATTTGAATAATATTCTAGATTTTTATATTTATCTTGTCTCCTTCATCAAAAATATATTTTGATAGAGAGATTTATTGGCACTCCTTTTCATCTTGACTATGATCAACCATGGTAAATATTCCACTTGAAATTGTAGACTGGTCATCAACCTTAGCTACATTGGGTTTCCACTTACTATCTCATCTTCTTTCTTCTATTCTAGGGTTCTTAACTTTATTATTTTGTCTTGATAATCCATGATTATATTAATTTTAAATATTACCAACCTTATGATAATTGAAACACACTATTCATCTTGATGGAAACACACCATGTCCCATTCCTCTTGACTGATGACTCTCCTCATAGTTTCATGCATATTAATTCTTGGAGGGATTTCTAAAATGCCTTGATTTATGTCTAAATTGGTTACATGAATAGAAATATCCATTGAAAGGGTTATCATACCTTATATTATTAGGTTTATTGATAGTATTATCCTTTATTCTATTAACACCCTCATTCTTTGATTGATCATTGCCCTTCTTGATCACGTTAGTCTTCTTCTTTTGGTCTCCATTGAAACCAAGGCCTATTTTGTCACTAATATTATTTTGACTACTAAGAATGTTATCTAGATCATTGGTAATTTTTTTAAACCTCATAAAATACTTAACATTACTTGATGCCTAATCCAAATTAGTTCTCAAGGAATCTACTTTAGTTATATACCTTGCATATTATTATTCTTTGGTATTTAGATTAGAAATCATAATATCAAGTTGAGTATCCACCTATTTGATTATTTTATCTTATTCCCTAGAGTTTTTGATAACTCTAGCTTGAAACAAGTTTATTTTATCCTCATTTGATAATACATCTCATTGCCCTATTCTTCTTCTTTACCATCTTAGTTATTCTAGAGTATTAATCAACTCAACCTCAAATTCCACCTCATCTCCTTCTTTATCTGAATCACCACATCACGTCCAATCCATATCGACTCATCTTGATTTGATCAACTTGATTATATAGCCATGAATATAAATTCATTGACATTAGGACCATCACTTTCATGTTCAATCATAGAATTAGTTCTCTCACTCTCATCATGAGTTACAATCTTCTTTGGTGTAGAATTTTTTATTGTTTTTGAAAAACAATTTCTTATCATCATACCTTCTAAAGCTTTTCTTGCTCTAATAAAACCTATAGGACCTTTCATCATCATCATCATGACATTAATCAATATCTTCATCATCTTTTGCTTTATGATTACGAGGGAAATTATTAGCAATGTTTCCAATCTCTCCCTAATTAAAGTATTTAAAGGGAAACTTGCCCTTATATTTACCTGAGGCTATCTTCAAATTTATTACAAACATTAATATCAATTCATCATCATCAATATAAAATTAAAAATTGTCTTTGACTTTATTATCTTTTGCATTATTATCTTTGGCTCATTTTTTGGCTTGAATGTAGCTTCCTTCTTTTTAGGTCTTCCTTCACTTGTCTCATATCATAAGATGTTAGGGTGCCATGAAGTCCATCTATCTCTAGCTTAAATAGATCTTTCATTGATTTAATAGTAGATAACTTAGAATAAAATTTGGGATTTATATATCTCAAAACATTTTTAACAATAGTAGATTATTTTAACTCTTCACCTAGACCCTTTATGATGTTGATCATTTCATCAACCCTCAACAAGTAGGCTGTAATGGTCTCATTTTCATTCATTTTTCAGATTTCAAATTATCATCTATGGGTTTTAAACTTATCTAATTTAAACTTGGAGTATACCTAATGAATAGTATTCAACTTTTCCCAAATTTATTTGGTATAAATATAGTGAATCACCTTCACAAGTTCTACATTTGATAGGCCACGCATAATACCATTCATTTCTTTTGAATTATTGTCACTAATCTTCTTGCCTTTTACATCTGTAGGAGGAATAGGGGGTGAAGTATATACATTCAAGACTAATTTAAAAACATCATGACCTTGATACATCATATATTTTCTCATCTTAACACTCCAAAAATCATAATTGGATCCATTAAACAATGGAGCCTTGCTTGTAGAAAAACCACCTTATGTTTGACTAGCCATCTTCGCTTGCTTAGAATTTCCTTTAGGTTATTAAACCTCATTCAAGTGACCTAATATGATACAAAATTTTTGAAGTAAAAATATTTAGAGGGGTGTGTGGGTGAATCAATTTCCTTAAAATATTTCTTCAATTTCACTTAACACTCATGAAGCATTCATTCACTTACATACATCAAATAATGTATACACAAGCATCTATAAAAGAAAAGAACATAATATATATGTGGGAAAAACTATTAGATAATAAAAAAAATTGATTCATATATTTTAATACATTCCTATAATCAATTAATTAAATTTTTAGTGAGGTACTAACCACACAAGGAGCACTAACCCCTCACTAGTCTAGCACCAACTCAACTAGTCCTTTTAGCAAGCTCCAACTTGTGAGGAGGCTCTAACCCCTTAGGTAACTTAGAAAAAACTTATATAACTTCAAAATTTGATCATATTTAAACATATTTTATCACTCAACTTAATATTACCTCCTTATTTTTCTCTTTTCACTCTTCTATCTTTCTCTAATAACCTATTAGGCCTTCTTGCTCAACTAGACCTTTCCTTCGTAGAATTAGGTCAAATGACCTAGATCATCACCTATAGAAGCATAGTTATATATTCATGGAATATTAATAAAACTTATTTTATTATATTCAATCCCTTTACCTGGTTCATAAAATTCTTTATCATTTACTCATATGCTCAATATTGTAACTAGTCAAAATAGGCCTATTAGACCTTCTCTTTATAATTGACTCTTACTCTTACCGATATTGGTTAGACAAGAACCTCACCATAATTTTATAAACCTTGGAATATATTAAAAATCACATTTAAAAATATAAAAAACCACCACATAGGTTTTTAATTACCCTTAAGGTATAAAACCACCATTAGGCTTAATAGAGACCTAATGCAATTAGGCCTTCTCTAAGCACACATTTCACTTAGGCATCCTTGGAACAATTTGAGACTAAAAAAATGATTTAAAAATTAATAATTGAATAAAATATACCCCTTATAATCTCATTATATTTTAAAAACACCATTTGGACAATTTCACTATTTGAACTGCATAATTAGGTCTACTCACCATTAGGCATTCTAATTGCTAGAAAGTTTATCTTGAAAATATAAATAATACATTAAATTTTTAAACATAAAAATAATAAAAATTCACATTTATATAATATTAATTACCTCATGTTAAACATAATGTTCATTATAATTCATCAAATAGGTCAAAATACCTTTAATCGATCAACTTCATATGCTCACTCAGAATTGTACACAAGCTCCAAAACCTAGTCTAGAGCCTTTGAATTTTCACACATTCATAAGAGTTTATGATTCATAAAAATGTTTTAAAATTAAAATATGATATAAATATACAAAATTAATGTTCAATTTATTCTTAAACATTATGAAAAAACACTCAGGAACAACATTCTCACTTACACACAAAAAGCTGCTTATAGCTCCAAAAACATAATCATGAAGATCAAGTCTTAGAATACCTATGGAAAAACTTTTGTGATATTAAAATGAGTTATAATTTTAATTAATATTAATTATTAAATATTTTAATATATATATTATAAGGTTATATATCAATATTGGTCTTACAGACCAATCTCACATCTTTACCCTATATAGACTTTACTGTGTTAGACAAATCACTTTGAGAATACCTTTTAGAATGTTTGTGTGCATCAAAAAAAATTAATAAGTTTTTTAATATGAGTTATAGTTATTTAAAAATAACCCCATGAATTTTTATCCATGCCTAATCCTCTAAAACCAATCCCTAATCTCTTTCTCATTACCACCTAGTTTTCTCACTTTCTTGCTCATTAGGCCCTTTTAGTGATAGGCTAACTTCCATGACCAATTTGGAACATTTATGGTATTAAAATTAAATATAAATATACATGAGGATAAAATATAAGTCTTAAAAATAATCCTCCATCCATTTTCATGCTTTTCCCTTTGTATCCTACTTGTACATATCTGTGATAAAATAAGGCCATTTGTATGGTTGTAGGTCTCCAATAGTTGATTTTTACTGTGTTTGTCCTTGAGATTCATTTATACCTTATTTATATTATTTTAAAATCCATCATAAATTTTAAATCTTTCATATCATTTAAAACTATTCAAAGTGAATCACTATGTTCATAACTTGCTTGGCCTTGAAGATATGCCTTTGGCCATATGTGACTGCAGGTGGTGTTCTAGGGTTGGAATTGACTATAGCTTGCTTTTTTGGAGTGAAAATTTTCATTATATAACCTAATTATCATACATAATATCTATGGGTCATGGATATTATCATGATACTTTTCTTTACTATCATGGAAAACTCTTCTTTACTCCCTTTTGAAAATAGACTTGAGTTCCATGAGAGGGCTGTAGGTGAGATTTTCAAGAGGTAGACTTGATTGTAGAAGTATTTAAAAAATTATTATTCATAATTTATGAGTTAATTTCTCCATTATCCTTTTTAAAACTTTCATTTAACTTTACTCCTCCTTTGAACACTATGAATGATCTTGATACAAGCTTGAGGAGAGCCTATGTTCTCATGATGGTTGTAAATGCATATTCATGAAAGGGATGACTATAGCATGATTTAGAGCACCATTATAATATTATTTATGATCTCAAAACATAATTATTTAATGATAACTTCATACCATTAAGACTTCACCAAAGATCAATTTGCCCTCATCCTTCAAGAGATTGAAGGTATGACTGTATATTAGTAGTTCTTTGTATGGTTATATCTTGGTATCTAAATACGTATTGCTTACTATAACACTTAATTAGGGTTTGGAAACCATGAATATCCCTTTATTATTATCTTGTTTTATCATCTTCTTAAAATGAACTCCTCCATAGGCCACTAGTTACTCTTGTATGCTATCTTGAAGGACCTTTAGCCTTAAGATGGTTGTAGGTTGTTATCTCAAGGCCTTGTATGTACTATAAAAGTATAAAAATATTTTAATAAGTGTAATATTTAATGGGTTTCATGGTATTCATTGAATAAATTTATCCCATTTTATTCACCATGTAAGTCATGTCTTCTTTCTTGTCATGACCATCTTGAGACTCCCTTTTGACTGTCTTAAGATATCCTATATATTCAGTTGTAGGTGAATACTAGGGTATTGACTTATAAATAACATGGTTTTACTTGATTTGAAATGTAATTCATACTATTCCACCACCATAAGCATTTTATTTTTTAGAAAACCATACCTACTTAATAACATATCATCATGACCTCTTCTTGAAGAAAGGCCTTTCTTCACTATGCTTGATTGTAGTAGGTGTAAAAATTATGATAGACCTTGGGATGATTTATAATGTTTGTAAACAAGTAAAAATATATGAAAATCCCTTTACTTGATCTCTTGGCCTATATATTCATAATAACCTCCTAGAAGGTCTTAAAACTTTAAACTCTTCCATAGCTCGAAACACTCTGGCTATATTAGTGCTTCTAAAGTGTGGCTATAGGTGTGAATTTCAAGGAAAAATCCTAAGTCCTTGTGTCATTTTAAGAATTATATATTGAAAAACTTCTTACAACATTCTTTGATACATCCATCATGATTGAAAACATATGAAAACAAGGATCATGTCAAGACCCCTTGTCTTACTATTGACTATCAACATGTTTGTTGCATGCTTAGTGCCAACTATAGGTGTAGATTTACATGAGAAGATAGCCAAAAACTAAGTTGGGTTATTTTACAATATGGTTTTCATACAAAACTTATGGCAATGTTCCTACAACATACCTCTCCATCATACTATACTCAGTTCTTGAAATAAAAACTCTTTCAACAACCCTTATCCACTTGAATGTATTTTGAATTTTTTTTAGGCTATATACGGACTAAAATAAAACTTCCTATAGAAGAGTACAAAAACACTTCCTTACATACATATATTAACACACCTTTTTCATGGGAATCTAATATTCTCAAGAAAGTTAAAGGGTTTTGTGGACTAAATATCCATTTCAATAAGCTTTGGTTTGGAGTTTCATACTTTATGAACCATCATTAAGATGGTGGACTTTCAAAACCCTTGTTATACCCTACTACAAACTAGTCTTGAGAAAAGTGGAGATTATTGCACCCAAACTCCCATAAATCACCCTAGAAATACTTGAATCATAAGGTAAACATAGAGAGGTTCCTGACCACAGTACCATGTTATATGTAACTATATGAACCTATCATAAATATTGTTTTTTGGGAAAAAAATAAAAAAGAATCCTGATTCCTTGAGTCCATATTGTACGTAACTATATGGACTTATCATAAATATTACTTTTGAAGGCTGGCTACAGGTGTGAATTCTAAGGAAGAAACCTAATTAATTATGTCATTTTAATTCTTATTTCTTAAAAATATTCTTACAACATTCCTTGATACATCCATCATGATTGAAAACATATGAAAACAAGGATCATACCAAAACCCCTTATTTTACTATTGACTGTCAATGTGTTTGTTAAGTTCTTGGTGCCAACTGTAGGTGTATATTTCCATGAGAAGATAGTTAAAAACTAGTTTTGGTTATTTTAAAATATGGTTTTGATATAAAAATTATGTCAATATTCCTACAACATAACTCACCATCATACTAAACTTCTTTCTTGAACTAAAAACTCTTTCAACAACCTTTATCCACTTGACTATATTTTAAATTTTGTTTAGGATATGTATATATTATAATCTATAGGTTACCTTTTAGTTTGCTTAACCATACTATCTTAGTACTTGGATTCCTATCTCATCCTCTCTCAAGTCATTTGATCACTAATTACTCCCATTGACCCACTGAATCATGTACCACTGTGCTTTTACCTTTATTCATTCTTGAAACATGATGATACATATGGCTATAGGTGCATGTATAATTGAAAATTAACTATAGAATTTTTTAGGTATTCTCACATTATGATTCTTGGTGGGTTAATACTCCAAAATTTGTTTAAGAGTCTCTTTCTTATTGTAATGATCTCTTTAAACCTATCTTAAAGGTCTCAAACATTGAAACCCTCTTCCATAATTATTATCTCTTCTTTTTTATTGTAGATTTAATTTAAGATTATTGTAGGGTGACCTCATTCAAGCATGTAGATGATTCTTCCTTGGTATTCCTATCTTTTATATTCATTGACCATGAAAACCCCTTGTTCTTGACTCCTTATTATAATGAATGATGAGATCAAAATGAGTTGAAGGGTATATAACCATGAATGGAGGATGGAAAAACCTAAATGAGGGTGAAATTAAAGCCTTAGAATAGTGCAAAGGTAGTGTATAATAGTGATATGGGGATGAAAAAAATTGGGTTGGAAAAGAGATAAAAGGAGTGTACCAAGACCAATATTTTGAGTACTATACAAACATGAACATATCCTCTTTAAACCATATCAATTTGGATGCTTTTGGACAAGGATATGATGACAAAAAGGAAACCTAGGAGTTTTCTAAAAAACCTTAAACATTACTAAACTAAAAATTTCTTGGTGATGATTGAGAGAACATGATTAATTGTTGTCTATGGAAACTTCATGAAACTTTGAGAATCATAAGGAAAGGACATGAGAACATGATAAAGACCATGTAAACAAACTCTCATGAAATTTTGATGTTACATTTTCTTCCCTTGACTATACAATCTCCTTTAGATGTATCTAGACTACATATTTGCATTTCTCTTATCAAATATCCTTTGTTTGATCCTCACACATGTGAAAAGGATGTGGAAAATGTCATGTAAAGGTATATTAGGTTATTTAAAAGCTCCATAAACTATATGTTTCTTAAAATGATTCCTTGGCAAGGAGAAATTATAGAAAAGTGGTTACCTTCATGGATCAATAATTTTAAAATTATACATTGACTTAAAATGGATGATTCATGAGGGAAAGGAGAGAAAATTTAGAACCACTTACTACAACAAGATTTTCTATGAGTCTAGTTTCTCTAGAAAAAATTCTAGACCTATACCTTCTCTCTCATAACCATATCAAAATCAAAACTGAAGGTCTATCTCTATGTTCAAAGAAATAAAGTGAAAGGAAGAGACTAGTTTAGAGCCTATTTTGGGTCCAGTTTCCATGAAATTCTTCATGGACCTCTGTCATGCCCTCCTTATCCTACTTTAGACTTCAGATGTATGGATGGCCATACAAGTCCATACTATTCTTTCAAATATGCATGAAAAAGGATCTTTATTTATTTATTGATAACCAAAGCTTATCACCACCAATTTTAGTGCATGTAAAGATGACCATGAGTCTTGTACATGTTATAATAAAGAATTAAGCTTTTGACATCTTCTAATAAGTGAAATTGGCATGTGGTAACTCTAAAAAGGGCCTTTTTAGGCAAGAGTATGAAAATTTAGAAGAAATGTAAGTACTTGTATTTGAATATATTTGAAGGTATCTTGAGTAATTTAATGACCTTTTAGCTCACAATTTAACATTTAAAGAACAAAACTTGTCATTTTTAGTGAAAATACACCTAGTAGACCACCTTATAGAGGCTATTAATAGGATCTTAGAAAGTTCTACATTATAGGGGTTAGTATTTGGCCTTGAAAAGATGAATTACCAACATTTCTAGCAATTCATAGGGGTTGACCAACCTATTATTCAAAATAACCTACTAGTTTTCATAAGATAATGGAAATTTGAAACATTGCTTGATGACTCTCTTGATTGGGAAATAAAATTTTAGACTTTATAACACCTCTTTTGACTATAACCACAAAAAGAATTAAAGGAAAACAAAAATAAACTAGGAAGCAAGGAAAAATAGCTACGGAAAAAGGAAAACAAGACAAACATAATAGAAGGGAAGTAGACTACTAATTTTATGATTCACTTATTGAAACAAGACAAGCCTAAAATAATTAACCTAAAGTGAAAAGCTTCCCTCTAAGGTCAAATGGAAAGATATTTTGTTTACCATGGAACTTTGAAACATATTTTCCATCTCTTGATAGCCTCTTCTTGTAGATTAGAGTAATTGGATGATCATGGATTCTTAATGATGTAGTTGGGCCTCCTACTTCCATTCTCAGGTGTATGAATTGAAGATTTGGATCCAAGATACAATCATCCTCCTCTCAAATTATTCTTTGTTACATCAATACTACTAATTATACCTCATTCATAAGCTGAAATTGATTTGTCACATTCTCTTTCAATGATTGTATTAGCAACTCAATTGAAATGCTTGGATTGGTGTCTTCATTATGCTCCATTTAAGGTAGTGTATTGTTAAGATCTTCTTTATAGGTGTTTAAACATGGCTGAAATATGTCATTAATCTCTTCTTGATGAAAAAATATGAAATTATTCTTTACAAGACATTCCTCATTCTCTATATGGGGTGGAGATGGACTATCAAACTCTGAACAAAATCCCTCCAAATCATCCCAAAAGGCCATTTCTTCCTAATCAATTGAAAATACATAGAGTTCATTAGTATCCTTACCATTTGAAACATGTTTATCAAACATTTTAAAACTTTTGATGGAGTCATATGAAATTTCTTGATCAGTTGCACTTATTTCATCTTCATCTTTAGTAAAGAATGGCATCTCATCTATCCACTCAAGCTCCAACTCATCTTGCCTTAGTTCATCTAGAATAACATTACCTTCTTAAAGCTCTAAAACATTGGTAGAATCCTTAGATGAATATACAACCTGATATACTATCTAATTATCTAAATCTACCATCTTAAGCTCTTTAATTTCACTCAAAAACTCATGGTATAGCTGTTGCTAATGATCATCAACTCTAGGAACATTCTCAATCTCATCCATGGCTCTATGTGAGTGCTCTTCATAGATGCTTTCTAGAGAAATATTTGATTGTACCTCATATTTATCAGCTATTGTAATTACTTGAGGAATATCTTGATGAATAACAACTTTTATATGCTCAAGATCTTGAAAATTTACCTCTTGATGCTTAACTGAAACCTCTTCTTCTTTGGCATCATGAAAGACTAAAACATGCTTATCCTTGCCAAATGGTGTCCCAATCATAATTTATTCTTCATGATCACTGAATTATTCTTGATTTTTTATCTCTTTAGCTACACCTTCTTTAGATGCCTCACAAAATATAGGTCACTTCTCAAAGAGTGGCATGGTAGACCCCTAAAAATACTCAAGAAGATGAGTAAATCTAATGGTGCTTCCATGGATGTTTAATTTTTATTGAGGATGCTTAACCTTGACCACCATCACATCTTATTTCTATTGATATTTTCTTTGAATGGATTTCCATGAGGGAAAGGCCTTGGGTTCTATTGATGCCTGAATATGTACCATAGGTGCCTAGAGTGTTTGAAAAACACTTCTCATTTTAGAGTTCCTAAAAACTCAATGCATAAGTTGTGGGTTGCAATAGTATTATTATTTTTTGGTGGAATAGAGGTAGAATAAGTGACTTTTTCATTATATTTATACTAGTTTAGTGGTTGGGAGCCATTGTGGCCAAATAGTAGATCTATGTAGATTATGACTTATCTATGCTAAGAATAGTGAATTATGATCAAGAACTAATCTAAGATGGATATTTATAATGACAAACTAAACTAAAGTGATCTAGTTAAAAAAAAATCAAAAGGAAGGGTGGGGTAGGAATACATGTTGATCTTCATTCCAAACATCATGACAAAGTTTATATTTCATCTAGGTAGGGACTTAACCAATGTGTAACATGAAACAACTTAAGCCCAAATCACCTCACACATCAAACAAACTTCTAAGGAAGTTATAGAAAGATGTAGATAAGAACTAAGCTCAGTTTAAATATCTACCCCTGTAAGCAAACAACATTAGCCTAAATGTAAGAGGAGTAAGAAAATGAAATGAACCTAAGTACTTTTAGTCAACCTAGAATTGACATAAGGAAATCAAATGTACACACCAAGAATTAATAAGAACCATTCAAATATAGAAATTAGAACAATAAGTGAGAGAGAAGCCATCATAATAGTGAACACTAGAAAATACTGAACAATCTTTGTAGAATTAATTGTTCCTAGTTTACAAATTAATTTGTCTCTAAGAACTCCCTCTCCTTTTGAAAATTGACAATGCTCCCTTTATAAGATGTAAGGAAGCATGTTGGTCAGTCCTAATCCAATTCCATTTATACAAGTGTATAGGAAATGTGTCCTTTCTATTTCGTTCTAGAACAAATGACCTTTTCCTTTTAATAGATTGGTTTATAGACAATATGCTCTTACAAATTGCACATGTCTATACAAAAGAATATCCTATTTGAAAATATTATATAAATTTAGTTATAAAAGGAATATTCCTATTTCATTGATCTTTAGAACCCTTATGCTACTAAATTTTTGAGTTACTATTGTAGGTTCTTTATTACTTTTGGATACTACCCAATATAGGCATGGTCCCCTCTTCAAGTTTCTCAAGGATACATGAGAGGTCCCTCATCTTCATTACAATTCCCTTTTAAAATTATCACCCATGGACTCTAGTTTGAATTACCTTTACACATGATTATTTAGCCTCCCTTGGGTCAATTATAATGCTCACAACATTTGGTCATGGTCTTTGCCTCACCAAGGCATTCCTGTAGGCTCTAACAATGCTCCAATAGTGGTAAATAGTTCAAATATTATGAGCTGAGATCTCAACATATATATTACCAGGTCCATTAGGTCTCTGATTTACTTATATGGATTTGACGTGGAATTTACATGGCATCCCCATGTCATTTTGTTCATCACTATTCAAAATATGATCATTGCTTTTGAATTTGGATCCAAACAATTGTGTTAAAATTGACATCTGTGTGATTGTCCATTTTAAACACGTGATAGAGGCTCTTTGATATGTTAAAATTAACATCCATAAAACCATTATTTGACATCCATGGGAATGTATTTGATGGTTGCATGACCATAAATTTTAGACATATTATGGGGACTATTTTCCAAGCCTACCACTTATCATTTCCTATGTCATTTTTCACTCTATATGTGCCATGTGTCAACTTCTTGGTGCTTATATTATTTTGTACTAGGCTTTGAGGTTGTACCACTTGGTAGTCCTACAAGCCTTATAATATCTACATCTTGTCAATTCTATTAGCTCACACACTTTCACCATGTGGAAATCTCATGTTAACTCAAATCTTCATTTGAAATTCTTAATTGATCTCGCTCTGTTGGTCAGATGTGTATGTTATAATTCATATCATTGATCATTTGAACTTACTCAAGATTTAATATAGGGACCACTACTTGAAGTTTCAATGCTGATCTTGATTTTTTTGATCTTGGTCCTTTGCTTAAACATGTGTTTTTGATCTTGTATATAAGAATTAAAGTAAATCTTGTGAGTAAATATAAAGGACTTAGGATAAATAGATTAAGCTAAGTTCTAAACGTATATATGGGACCCCATGAAATTAAAAAGGACCAAGGCATGAATATTATGGAATAATTATATAAACATAGAACAAAAGTACCCCATGAATAAGAAAAGGGACCAAACATAAGGATTTTATGCTAAGCTTTTTAAGCTAGGATAAACATAAAAAAAATGATGCTATAGAATATGACTTAGCATAAGGTCTCAACCTAAGGTTTCATTGTATAAATAAATATGATGTAACTTTGGGATAAGGACTTAGGCTAAGTAATAAAAGTGACCCTACATTTTTAGTTGGACCATGATAAGATAAAAGGTATCATGGATTATGAGATATAAAAAGGGACCAAACATGAATTTTTAGCCTAAGGTTTGGTTGTGTTAAAAAAAATGACCAAGGCTTAGGATAAAAATTAAACTAAGTCTATGGCATTTAAATTCTTATTGATTAAATTTAAATAAAATATCTCACCAATTTTATATAAAACATTATGCTAGGGTTTCAAAATATGAATTAATTAATCAATTATAACCCAAGGTTAAAAAAAATTAATTCAACATTGAAGCACAGAACCCTAAACATGTTCATTCCCAAATGGACTCCATTAAACTTGTAACCTAAAACACATATATTAAATGTTATAACCTTAGATAATATTAAAGTAGAAACATGAACAAATAAGCTATTTAAAACATGGTGTGGATGATATTTAAATATAAATAATGTGCAAACATGCTAGTGACACTCAGATCAAATGGATTTTCAACCTTAAGTAAAAATTTGAATAATTTGACACAAGGGTCCCCATTTTTCAAAAATAGGGGTATGTTGACCTCAACAAGATCTTGAGGATGGAGGGGTAAGGGATGCATGATAGTTACTATGACTTTAAGATTATCCCTAATTTAAACATTTGGGCTTATGCTTGGCTGATGTATTTGATTCCATGTTGGAAAATTAGGTTTAGGAGCCTCTGGTATTGAATTTTTTATAGCTTGAGGCATGATTGGGAAAAATTCTTGTTGATATGGATTTGAAATCCATGGATATTTATATGGGGTAATAGGAGGTAGAAATTTTTGAGATTAAGATTGGTTACCTAATTCTTCTTGTTTGTAAGCTAATATCTCTTCAACAATCATTTGGTTTACCCTCCTCATCTCTTTCATCTCATCATGAAATTTAGTGAGTTTTAAAAATGTGGTTGATCTTGGAATGGACATGACTCATTTGGATGAGGATGAGATGCATATGAATCATATTAGAATTACTGATAAGGATATGAATGATATAATTATCCTCTATAGGATGACATAGCCAAGAAAAAACATGAAAATCAACTGAATTATGAACAAAATTTTCCTTTGCCTATGAGATAAGGACCATAAGAGTACTTGAAGATACTTCTAAAGATGCATATGTTGTAAATGTGTCCTCTAATAGCTAACTTTATGTCCCACTAGGTGTAACATTATTGTTAGCAACCCAAATAGCACCTTGCTTGAAGGTTGATAGATTACTCTAAAACTCCTTCACACCTATACTAACATTGGAATGATATGAGGTATAGACACCTGAACTCATACCTAACCTCTATTTTTAATGAGGCTAGGTCCTCTAATGTATCACTTTGATTGCTGTTACTAAAAATTGCTATAATTTTGGGATGAAAAGGGTTATAAGGAAACTAAATGGGAAATCTAAGATATTGATGGTGATATACCTATATTTCTAGTTCGTTAACTCTATTTGAGTACCTAAAACACTGATAAGATAATGCAATAACTAAACCTACAACTCCAAATGACTCCTATGCATCAGTATTTCACATAAAGGTTTCATCAAGTAACCAAATCATGAGGGAAATGATGTAATAGTTATAATTCAAGGAATTAACCATTCAATTATATCCACTTTTATCTCAGTCAAATGACATCAAAAATTGAACATGACTTGCATAAGTTAGCATACTAGTAGCTAGGTGAGATCAAGACCTGATAAAGGAAAAAATATTACCACATGTTCAAATAAAATAACATAAACACACTATACCAAAATAATTGAATCTAAAAATATTCATTTTGTTCATCTGAAAAGGCTACAAATCTCAATCTTGGTAGAGTTTTAATCATGCCCAAGAGAGGGATTCATCAAATTGGCTTGAAATATTGAATATATAACAAAATTGAAGATATTAGAGGAGAGAAGGATAAATAAATTATACATAAACTAAATTAAATATATTTTTACAATTATAAACAATAGCCTTCGAGAAGTGTCTTCATGTCGAAAGTCTTTGCATGATCTTCTCTTTAGCCTTGGAATAAGGATGTCGGGCCATTTAGACTTATCAAACTCCCTTTGCATGAATTATAAATCATAATTTGGTGGTTAAATCCACTTGAATTAAGTTAAAATTATGTGAATGTCCTTCCTTTTCATGAAAAACAATGAGAATGCATAATGCTAGTTAACTAGTCAAATGAAATGATTGGTCCTTAAGACAAGCTAACTCCACTTAAGCCCTTTCCTTGAATAAATTGACACTTATATATTGAGTTGTGCATGGAATATACACTTAAAATTCAGATATAAAGTGTGATATCTCAAAAATAACTCAATGATATCCTTTAAATTCCATTCCTTAGTTGGCTTGACTTGCCAAAATAGGCCTACTAGGCCAAATAGGCCTAGTAGCCTATTCTTCTATACTTGATGGATTTTGAAACCTACATGAAAATCATGAAACCTAAAAAATAGTGATATTTAGGCTTGTAAAAATCATTCATATCAATAAATATATCCTTTTTTATGAATAAATACTTGCCACTTAGTTAAACTAGTTAGTTAGGTCAAAACTCCCTCAATTTCCTACAGAGTTGCTATTTTGGATGAGCTAGTAAGGGCATTTACAGGCATATTTTTTACAACCTAATGATTTTAGGATGAATAAAAAGTCTTATTATTTTATCTACATGTATTTTTTTTCATTTAAACATCATTTTAACTCATATTTTGTGCACCAACCCTTCTAACACACCTTAAACTCCTCAAGAAGCCTGCCTACTCTAATGGTGACCATGAATGGAAATGATGATGACTGTGTCAAAATAGTGGGCATTTAAAATTTTAAAAATACATCTCCAATGGAATTATAATTTTTATGTGGTCATAAATATGACTTTTACCAAAAATTAGGTCTAGATTCTACTTGTAGGAGCTTCAAATCTATCATTTCCTCCAAAAAGGCTTGTAATGTTGATTATGACTAAATTTTCATAATAATAGACTATGTTTTCATGTTTTACCTAAGTATTTGAGTTTTAATAAATATTTATAGGCCTTTAATATGTCACAAAAAACTTCTTTATCTCTCCTTTACCTTTCATCAATCACTTAGTGGATCATGTTGCCTATCACAACATCCTTTTTTATAGGCTCTCAAGAGTTACACTCGATCAACATTGTTGTAGGTGTTAAATGAATGAAATGGAGATAAATAATATTTATCACACCATTAATTGGCACCTTGAATACCTTTTAAAAACTTTTAACCTTTCTCTCAATCCTCCTTTGGCATATTTGCCCTCAAACAATGCTTTCTAGCCTTCACACAGTCATATTCCATATAATTTGTGTACTGTCACCTTAATTCATCTTTTGACGATTCCATAGTGACTAAAATAAGTCTTTGAATATGTAATTTATACTTAAAATTTATTAAGTCATTCATAAACCTCATTTTATTTGAATGGATGGTTTTGTTTGTATATTGGTTTTATATGATTGTGAGAAAACAAGGCCATTTGTATGGTTGTAGGTATCCAACAATTGCTTTTGACTATGTCTATCTTTGAGATTAATTTATACCGTAATGATATTATTATAAAATACATCATCAATTATTAATATTTTATATCATTTTAAACTTTTCAAAGTTAATCACTATGTTCATAACTTGCTTGGCCTTGAAGATATGCCTTTTCCATATGTGACTGTAGGTATTGTTATAGGGTTATATTGACTGTAGGTTGCCTTTTTGGAGTGACATTTTAATTATATAACCTAATTATAATCCATAATATCTATGGGTCATAGATATCATCATGATACTCTTCTTTATTGTCATGGAAAACTCTACTTCACTCCCTTTTGGAAATGGCTTGAGTTCTATGAGAGGGTTGTAGGTGAAGCTTTTTAAGATTTGAAATTAAATATAAAATGTTGGAAAGTTGTCAATGATGTCATAGTGAGTTTATGAAGTTATTTTATAGCCTAAGTGATAATGACAAAGTGTGCAATGTGCTTGTCTTAGTATGCTTAAAGGAGGCTTGGTTGATTTTTAGTTTTGGCTTGATTAGAGATGTTTAGGGATGAGTATGGTCTTTTGAGCATGTGAAAGGGGACTTATCAGTGGTCAAGGATGATTGTAAATCTTATGTGTAATATTTTATTTCATATATTAGTCTATATTTTTTATCTAGATAGTTTGGGTCTAGTGGTAGAAAATCTAAGTAGGCAGTTTGATGATGTCACCATTACCATGTGTGGATGAGTTAGGGGGAGTTGGCCATATGGTTGTGATCACATTAGTATATATTTGATATGAAATAAATATTATGTCATGTGTCTAATCATATTAAAATATATGTGTGTGAAAATTTTGGCTCTCAGGCATCTTGATAGTGTTTTCTCATACATAGCCAAATGTGCATGACACAAGAAAGAGTCAAGTAGGTATTTTATTGGTGGAATATCTCACATATGTGGATGTTTTAGGATAATATGATCATATGGTTTTGTTTATTTAAATGCATAGTTTATTTTCACTAGTTTTTATATCATGCACTGAAGCACTCCAAAAGATATGCATGTTCAAAGTTGGTCTCCTAGACAAGTTCTAAGCATAGTTCACTCTATGAATAGAAAAATTTGAGAATGATTTTTAATGGTGATATATCTCACATGCATGAAGGTTATATGATAATTTTTTTATATGGATGGATTATCCTATGTGAGGAGATCATATGGTTCAAATTTGAGATCATTTTTCTAGGCACAAAAGTTATTGAGTTCCAAAGTAGGCTTTCCAAGCATATTATAATTGGTCCCCATACTTGGTCATTTTGCATGATGTTAAAGATATAAAGCTAGTGGAGATATAGAAGCTCATGGGAGTTCATATAGTGAATATATATGATGTGAAATAATTCAAAGATGTCAAAGTTTTTATTGGTTAATAAATTTAAAGATCAAGACCAAATGAAGATCCAAAAGTGCACGAGTGTTCGTATAAATCATGATCTAATAGTACATATTGATTGAGATGGTAAGAAGTGTTCAAGGTTTAACAACTAAGAAAAGGTACATGATAAATATCTAATGGTGAGTGGATGTTCATAGATATTTATTTAACAATGAGTATTTCTAGTTAAAGACCTAACTGATCTGTAGAGATCGACAGAGCTCATTGAGTCAAAGTTTCAAGATTACACAAGATGAGGTCAAAGTGACTGAGGTTTAATGAATGAGAATTGGACACTATGCATTAAATTTCAAAAAATATCAATGGTGCATAATTTATTTGAGATGTGAGGACATGAGATTCGATCTTAGTGTTTGAATTTTAACCATGACCGTTGACATTTAAATATTTGAATTTTAACAAAGGGAAAAACTAGTTTGTGTTTTTTGGCTATAACTTTTGATTCAGAATGAATTTTATCATGTTGTAAAAATAAAAGATGAATAGGAATACATGGTTCATCTAATGAACCTAATTTTAATATTTTGAAGTGTGTACAGACAAAGATATTGAGCTCTAAAGTTGACTATGTTCTTATGCTTGTTCTGCAAGTAACATGAGAAGGGTAATTAAGCTTATGTTGATGCTATTTCGATTTTTCATGTTAAATTATATATTTGGCAGTGTTATAGACTCCATAAGGATGATTTGTGTGTTTTTTAGAGGTATGATCAGCCATTATTTTATATAAATAAAAGTTAATAAGTTGACTATGTTTGTTCATAGTATTCATGTGCACTAGATTAGTGATTGAGTTGTTTAAGCATATACAGAGGTGAGCATGAGTGACTATGATCATTTGATAATGTAATAAGGGAAATATGTATTGTTAAGTGGTATTATGTTTTTTTATTTTCTCTATTAAGTGATAAATGGGTGAATAAGTCTCTATGAGACCTATAAGAGCTACAAGGGCCTTATTAAAAGGTAGAGCTACTTAAGGGTGACCTATATCTGCTATGGCTGACCTATGCAGATTTTTTTAGGCCATGTATTGATGTGAGAGATGAATCAAGGGATAAGGCATGCCTAATGGTTGACCAAGGTGTTGATTATCAAGTATGCTCTATAAATAGTGAAATCAAAGATGGTGATTTATAGACTTGTAAGTGAGAGATGGGGAAGAGACTTGAAGAGTATTATATGTGAGAGATACTACTGAAAGGTGCCTATGAGAGTTATGGAGTGAATGATAGATAGTGTGTCTATTTTTTGATTTAATGCATATAATAGTTTTTTGGCTATGTGTATGATCTCTAGGTCATTTTTCTGATGATAGTATAGTGTTCTTGTAGTTTGAAGTTGTACAAAGAGATCTAAGTGTGCATATGAGGACTATTTGAGTGAAAAAGGAGAGGGATTATGGAATGCCTATTTGAGAGGATTGTATGATTTAGAGAGAGAGTTTGTATAGTTTTTAGATAATCATAGGTCCATCATTAGGTTTTGAAGACATAAGTTTTAAGGTGGAAGTTTTCATTTTAAGGAGGGTCTAAAGGACTTGATCTTCCTGAGGGGAAGTTGATCCTTGTGAAATAGGGTTTTACTAAAGACCTTTGGTTAGAATTAATTGATAAAGGTTTTAGGTTATAATGACTTGAATGAACATGTGGTCATAAGGACTTGATCATCTTAGGGTTAGGTGCTCCTTGTGGAACTATTGTTTCACTAAAATCTTGAGGTTAGAAGGACTTGACCAAGGTTCCTGATAAGAAGGACTTGATCAGTCTATTATTTATGATCATCTTATTGGATCATAGTCCATGTTTTTATAGGATTGAGAGTGGGATTTATTCACTAAGAGGGTTTCCCATGTAAATATTTTGTTGTGTTTGTTATCTTGCATTATGTTCATTGTTCACTACTATGAATGATCTGTATGCTTCATGAATGATTGTATTGAATGCTAAAGTATTTTTAAGGGTTTGGAAATTGAATTGGATTGTTTGCTACCACTAATTCACTCCCTAGTGGATTATACCTCTAATATAATAGTGTTTCAAAAACTCTTATTCATAATTTATGAATTCATTTCTCCATTATCCTTTTGAAACATTTATTGAACTTGACTCCTCCTTTGACCAGTATGCATGATCTTGGTATAATATTGAGGAGAGCCTATGTTCTCATGATGGCTATAGGTGAATATCCATTAAAGGGATGACTATAACATGATTTATAGCACCATTCTCATCTTCTTAATGAGCTCAAAACATCACTATTTCATAAAACCTTTATACCATGAAGACTTTACCAATGATCAATTTGCTCTCATCCTTTAAGAGATTGAAGGTATGACTGTATAATAGTAGTTATTTGTATGGTTGTATCTTGGTGTTTTAAGAGGTCTTTATTATTACAATACTTAATTATGGTTGGAGACCATGAATATCCTTTTATGAGTATGTATCATCATTATCTTGTTGTAGTATTTTCTTGAAATGATCTTGAGGTCTTTTATGTATTATAAAAGTCCAAACATCTTATAATAAGTGTGACCTTGAAGGGGCTTCATGGTATGAATTCTACACTTGGATCCCATATTATTCATCATGTAATTCATGTCTTCTTTCTTGTCATGACCATCTTAAGAATCCTTTTTACTATCCTAAGATATCCTACACAGTCAGTTGTAGGTGAAAACTAGGGTTTTGACTTATAAATAACATGGTTATCCTTGATTTAAAAGGTACTTAAGATTAGTCCACCACCATAAGAATTTTCATTTTTAGAAAACCATACTTACTTCATAACATATCATCATGACCTCTTCTTGAAGAAAGGCCTTTCGTCACTATTCTTGACTGTAGGTAGGTGTACCGATTATGATAGACATTGGGATGATTTATAAATTTTTTAAACAAGTAAAAATAGGATAAAAATCCATTTAATTGATTCCTTGACCTCTATAGTCACAATAACCTCATATAAGGTCTAAAACCTTGAAACTTCTCCATAGCTTGAACCACTCTGGCTATAGCAGTGCTTCTTAAGGTTGGATGTAGGTGTGAATTCTAATGAAGAAGCCTGAGTCCTTATGTAATTTGAAGGCTTAGATTTTGAAAATATTATTATAACATTCCTTGAGACCTCCATCATGATTGAAAACATATGAAAACAATGATCATGTCAATACCCCTTGTCTTACTGTTGACTATCAATGTGTTTTTTTATGTGCTTGGTGCTAGTTGTAGGTGTAGATTTCCATTAGAAGATAGGCAAAAATTGGGTTTGATTTTTTTACAATATGGTTTTGATATAAAAATTATGTCAATGTTCCTACAAAATACCTCTCCATCATACTATACTTATTTCTTGAAATCAAAACTCTTTAAATAACCCTTATCCACTTAACTATATTTTGACTTTTGTTTAGGCTATGTATGGAGTACAACCTATAGGTTACCTTTTAGTTGATATAAATATAATATATTAGTACTTAGAGTCATATATCATCCTCTATAAATTCATTTAATCACTGATTAATCCCATTGACCCACTCAATCATGTACCAATTTGTGATTACCTTTCTTCATGCTTGAAACATGACTGTAGATGTGGTTGTAGGTGCATGTCTAATTAAAACCTAATTATAGAAGTGTTTAGGTACTCGCACATTATGATTCTTGGTGGGTTCATACTCCATAAGGTGTTTAAGATTATATTTATTGTTTTAATGATCTATTTAAACCTATCTTAAAGGTCTCAAACATTGAAACCCTCTTCTATAGTTATTATTTCTCATTTTTTATTATAGCTTGCATTTAAGCCTGTTTTAGGGTGACCTCATTCATGCATGTAGATGATGATTCCTTGGTATTCTTAACTTTTATCTTAAATGACCATGATAAAAACGTGTTCTTTACTCCTTATTATAATGGATGTTGATATGGAGATGAGTGGAAGGGTAAATGACCATGAATGGAGGATGGAAAAACTTGAATGAGAGTGAAAGTGAAACCTGACAATAGTACAAAGGTAGTGTATATTAGTGATATGGGGATGAAAAAAATGGGGGTGGTAAAGAGACAAAAGGAGTATTCCAATACCAATCTTATGATTCATATACAAGCATGAATAGATCCTATTCAAACCATATCAATTTGGATGCCTTTGGATAAGGATATGATGACAAAAAGGAAACCTAGGAGTTTGCTAAAACCTTAAAGAATATTAGGAAACCTTAAAAATTATTAAATTAAAACTTTATTAGTGATGATTGAGAGAACATGATGGATTATTGGCTATGGAAACTCCATGAAACTTTGAGAATCATAAGTAAATGACATGAGAACATGAGGGAGACCCCACAAACAAAATCTCATGAAATTTTGATGCTACTTTTTCTTCTCTTGACCATACAATCTCCTTTAGAAGTAGCTAGACTATATATTTACACTTTTATTGTTAAATATCATTTGTTTAAACATTAAAAATGTGAAAAGGACTTTTAAAATTTCATTAAAAGGTAGATTAAGTTCTTGAGAATATCCACAAATTAGAATTTTCTTGAAATGATGTCCTAATGAGGAGAAATTATAGAAAGCTGATTGCATTTATGGATGAAAGACTAAAAAATTATGCCTTGAATTAAAATGGATGATTAATGAGGGAGAGGAGGCAAAATTTATAACCACTTACTCCAAAAATAATCTATATGAGTCTAGTTTATTTGGAAAAAATTCCAAACCTGTACCTTCTCTCTCCTAATCATACCAACATCAAACTTGAAGGTTTATCGTTATGTGTAAAGAAGGAAAGTGAAAGGAAGAGACCAATTTAGAGCATTTTTTGAGTCTTATTACCATGAAAATTTTCATGTAACTTTATCATGCCCTCCTTATCTTGCTTCAAACCTTAGATATATGGATGGTTGTACAAGTTTGTACTATTCTTGCAAATATGCATGAAAAAGGTGTTTATTTGCATTTTATTGATAATAAAAGATTATAAAAACAAATTTTAGTGAATGTAAAGATGAAAAAAATTATTTTGCATGTTATAAAAAATAATTAAGCTTTTGGTATATTTTATTAGGTGAAATTGGCATGTGGGAACTCTAAAAAGGGCCTTTTTAGGCTTAAAAATGCATGAAATCACCCTTTAAATAATGAAACTTTAAAAATACAGTACATACCTGTATTTTAAGGTATTTTTAATAATTTAATGATTTTTTGGCTCATAATTTAGCATTTAAAGACTAAAACATGTCATTTTTAGTGAAAATACACCTAGTAGACCACTTTGTAGAGGCTGTTAACAGGATCATAGAAAGTTCTAGATTATAGGGGTTGGTATTTGGCCTTGATAGGATAAATTACCAAAAAAAAAAAAATTATAAAAACCATCCTAAATTTAATATAAATAGTGGAAATAATAATTTTTTTGTCATAAATCTTCCCTAGTCCATTAACAATCATTGGAGACCAAATGAGTTATTTAGAGATTTGAAGACTAGATAGATAGTTCAAACTTTATGGAGTTTTGAAATATTAAGAAATGATGATAGTGTATTTATGTACTATATAGGTTTTATGACACTAAAATTTAAAATTAAATGCCCTTGAGGGCTAGCTAAAGAAGATAGATCCAAAGCAGGCCTATGTGCATAATCTTAAGACCTTTTACTTGTTTTAAGGTTTGTTTTAAGTGTCATATAATTGATAGGAATATGATAAGGTATATCAAGGTTACATGATGGTTATTAACTCAAGTTAATAAAGAAGAGGAATTTAACTTAGTCACACAAGGGTTAATAAGATATGACTACCAAGAAACCTTAGGGTAGAGGAATCAAAGGTATACAAAGCACAAGGTGACCCTAGGGTAGCAAAAGACTTTTATCACCATAGTATCATGTGGTAGTAATTAAAACTCCATTAAAATTTAATTTTAGTGAGGAATAACCATGTAAACCTATAACTTACCCAAACACATAGAATGGTAGAGTAACTTACAGGCATAATCTTTAGATAATGGAGACAAAGTGGCGTTTGGGTATCCAAGTTAAGTTATAGGGGATATAAATAAATGGGAAACAATGTATTATGATGATTTTAAACCCATAATATGATTTATAAGTGACTTAAACCTCCAAAACTTAGTAAAGGATAATTAGGCCTAAAGCCAATCTTGAAGCCTAGAAGGCCCACACCACAATGGAAGCACTCTCAGATTCCCTAAAGAAAAATGAGACCATGAGAAAGTGTAAGAAGTTGTTTCAAGTATTATGAGAGGTTTTTAAATCATATTAAAGTGGGTATGAGGTCCATTTTAGTTTTTAATACCTATTTTAACTATGTAGTCTTGGTATCTAGTTTGACCCCTCATTTTAGATGCTTGGATCTTTCACCAAAAGGAGACTTGGACCAAACTATCTTAAAAGGAGTTTTCAACCCATATGTACTTGAAATTAATGGATAAAAGGGTTTTTATTCATGAGAGAAGATTTATGAACCATTTTTAAGACTGATAGCATGTCCAAACTTCTTATAGAAGAGTACAAGCACACTTCCTTACATACATATATTGACACACCTTTTGCATCCAAATCTAATATTTTCAAGAAAGATAAAAGGTTAAATGGAATAAATATCCATGGAAATAATTTTTGGTTTTTAGGTCCATAATTTATGAACCATCATTAATATGGTGGAATTCTAAAACCCTCCTTAAACCCTATTACAAACTAATCTTGAGAAAGTGAAGATTCTTGCACCCAAACACCCATGAATCACCCTCGAAAAACTTTAATCATAAGGTAAACTTAGATAGGGTCTTGAACATGGTACCATGTTTTAAATAAATATACCTATCATAAATAATGTTTTTTAGGGAAAAAGAGTAGAAAGAAGATTGAGTC
Organism: Torreya grandis; assembly: GCA_037957365.1. NCBI lineage: Eukaryota > Viridiplantae > Streptophyta > Pinopsida > Cupressales > Taxaceae > Torreya > Torreya grandis. The sequence goes on from JARHVA010003651.1 coordinate 733,661, forward strand.
TTTAAGTCCATGTTGTACATAACTATACAGACCTATCATAAATAGTGCTTTTTAAGGCTAGATATAGGTGTGAATTATAAAGAATAAACTTAAGCAAATTTTTCATTTAAATGATTATTTATTGAAAATATTCTTACAACATTCCTTGAGACATCCATCATTATTGAAAACATATGAAAAAAGGATCATATCGGGACCCCTTTTCAAACTTTTGACTGTCAATGTGTTTGTTAAGTTCTTGGTTCCAGTTGTAGGTGTATATTTCCATCATAATATAGCCAAAAATTGAGTTTAGTTCTTTTAAAATATGGTTTTGATACAAAAATTATGACAATATTCCTACAACATACCTTTCCATCATACTATACTACTTTTTTGAAAGCAAAACTCTTTCAATAACTTTTTGTCACTTGGATTTTCAACCCTTGAGGAGATGCTTAGATATACTAATCCAAGTGGCACAATTGAAACATATCTCTTTCCATGGGTGACAATTTGTTGAGATGAATCTCTAGAAGGGCTAGTTCCCTTGATGCACTCTTTGATATAATTTATTACTTATTAACTTTAGATGAAAAGGGTTAAGGAAACATATAAGAAAACTAAAAGGTGATGAACCAAATTTTTATTTACTCCTATTGAATAAAATTATACCACTTAGAGCTAAAAAAAGATTCTTTCACACAAAACTCACAAATCTAGTTGCATTGTCACATCAATATTTCATAAGCTAGGTTCAAAAAGATATTTGGATACTTAAGAGGGTAATGAATGATTCCTTTGTGGAATAAAGTCATGAACCACTTCTAAGATACTTAAAAACTTATAAAATAACACTAATAAAGACCTGTAACAAATATTCTTCTACACACTTGGTGAATAATCAAGGATAACATGCTAGAAAAGATCATCTTCTACTAGACAAGGCCAAAAATATTGTAATAACACTCAATTGTACAACATGTAAATAATTAAAATAATTTTTTTTGTTTATTTAAGAGTAATTAAAGTAAAAAATTGGCTAGGGTTTCACCATCAACCAATGGAGGCTGCTAAAAAGAGCTAAAAGAGTCAATATTTATATCCTTTAAGAGAAGAGAAATACAAGGGAAATCCAAAGGTCACTTGGACACATGTCAATCTGATAAAATAGGTTAAAATTTCATGATAAAGAGGTATAGAGTGAACCATGAAATTTCAAGAAGACCAAGTGTATATACAAGTCATGAAACTTATGAAAAGTGGCATAAAACTCCCAGTCTTGGCTCATAAAATTACGTTCATAATTTGAACATATTTGAATGTCCCAAAAATAAATAGGGATATGTCTAATGATTGGAATAAAAGGTAAAGAATTAAATCATGCCTCTCCATGCATTGGTTGTATTCCTACTCATCTGGAAACTCTTGGAAGGAAGCCATCACTGTCTATAATCTAAAAACTCCTTTTTTAGTCACCCCTCACACTTGGCCTCAAAATTGGCTTTAGTTTTCCATGAAAATACATGGGAGGGAATGTATGACACATATAAAGAACCTATATGGACTTAGAGGCATCAATAATTCTTTTAAAAGGCTTACACTTGGAGTTTTCACCCTTCTCACCCTTTTGTTGATTATGCCAATTTTGACTGGCTAAAAGGAGAGCTATTATTTGAATATTTAGAAGTTTTTTCTTATCAATAAATGACCATAAGGAGTTATAAAAATTATAAATATTTATCCTAAACTTTATTTCATCCTTTATAACCTATTTTACCCTGCACTATACATAAAATAGTCAAAAAAATCTTTTTTTGTACCCCATCCATACATTTTTGTATAACTCATCTTGGTGGGTGTTTTATTTTTTTGGGAATTGAGTGTTTAATTCCTAATAAAATAAAGTTTTGAGTAAATATAAAGAAATAATTAATGTCTCTCAATTAACATATTAATGTTTATAAATAGATATGTATTTTACCTTTTCTAAAAATAGTAAGAAGTGTAAAAAAAATCAAACTTAACTTATTCTGGGCTGAAACAGATGATGCAAGGTCTATAAATTATTGTGAAGGGATGAAAAGCTATCATAAATAGAACCCAAAAATATATTTATGGATTAGAGAGGAGAACCAAAATCAATACACCCTACTACTTGGCATTGTAGTCCATTTTTGGTGTTGTTGTCCACTTCCAGTGTTTTTGTCCTAGTGGTCTAATTTTTCTAGGTTCTATTTGGAAGGCCTATGACACCCTGGTAGTGAAATATTAAAGCCTAGATCTATAAAATTCTTTATATGTGTCTAATTAAATATTTTAAACCCTTAGGATTTCTTGGTATTTAAACTTGAGTAGTAAACTTAGGACAAAGAGGAGGGGTTAGTGTGTAAAAGATATGCTAGACACACTTCACACCCTGTGTGTGGGAAAACTTCCTAGATACCAATAATCCAAAGAGGGATCAAGCTCATGTAGTTTTTCCATTGAATTTATTAGTGAAATTATGTGATTTATGCAATTATATGTGAAATTATAATGTACTTTGGATGACTAGAGACTAGTATACTACTTGAATTGGTCTTGGAAGGTTATATGTAGAGAATAGGGAAGAGTGCTTGAGTGTACTTTATTTTATTCTTGATTATTTCATATAAATTAGTTCCAACCCTTAAAAATGGAAATTAAATGTCATTTTATAGGGAAACTAATGATCATTGGTTAGATGAGCTTGCATTAGGCCAATAGGGGAAAAGATAAGGATTCAAGAAAATCTAACCATTTGAGGCTAAAGTGAACTTGGAAAACAATGTCAAAAATGGGACACCCTAGAGTTATGGCAATCCTATCCAAATTTGTAAATATTATCCTAGGAGGATAAGACCTATGGGGATGGATCTAGGTTTGAGAGGGCTACCTGGGTCTCAAAAATCTAAGTTTGAGAAGCTATGGGTGACTGGTAATCAGTGAAAGTCTAGTCAAGAAGGGTTGAGTGAGTAAAAAAGAGGACCCATAGGTTAGGTGCTATTATCCATGCCTAAGTCATCCAATTTTTCATTTTATATGATTATATTTACCACCTTTTATTATAGTGATGTAGTGAACTGAAATACTAGGATAAAGGAAAGTAAAAAAACATACCTAAACTTACCTATAAGGGAAAAAATCATGAAGCTATGTGATGCTAGATGTGTATAGAGAGAGCATGTTGTGATGTTTAAATTGAAAAATAAAAACATGAAGTATATAAATTATTAATAAATACACTATATCTAATATAATAATATATATAATTTGAGTAAGGGAAGAGAGAGGAATAAATACACCTCACTAGGTATGTAAACCAATATAAAATCTATTGTGATGCTAGATTGTGTTGAGTATATGCTGATTCAAGAGTAATATCATGAATGGAGTTGAGTGATAAATTCCATAGAATGTGGCTCAATAATTCTAAGGCTATCCCTTTGGCTCCATCATCACCAAATAAATGAAGTTAACAAATCATACGTGTGCTAATTGATGTCTAGACTATATGTCCAATCCCTCTAAATAGGTGGCTCAAGAATACAAAGGCTAGCCCTTTTTCTCCTCATTACCAACTAAGTGAAGTTAATGAATCATGTATGTGATAATCAATGTCTATATTGTATTTCTAATCCCTCTAAATATGTGGCTCAATAATACAAAGGCTGACCCTTTGGCTCCATCATTACCCCATGAAGTAAAACTATGAAGTGATATTGGTATAGAATAGATGTCATATGATATGGCTCATGGATCCCATGAATGTGCTATAAATATGAAACTATGGCATGTATAGTTAAATATGTGCTAGAAAATAGGCCATTTTTGGCCATTTTGAAAGATGGAGATTAGGCTTGTATGGAAGCCACTCCAAAACTAATGTACTAGGCTTATATGAAAGCCAAATTGAGAACTCAAATACTCAAAAAGTTAAAATTGTATGAAATTTTAACTTGAATTTGATGTCAACCACCTACATATGGATTAAGGAACACAACTACTGAGAATGCTTAGAATAAACTAAACTTAGAAATAAAATAAGATCAATGTACCATGCACATTTCCCCCAATCACATGTTTGGAACATGTATTTTGATTTGAAAGCTATGCCAACTACCCAATCTAAAATGAAAGTGAGAAACATCATGCCATGCATGATAACCTCCTTATATCTGAGAAAAATGTGCTAAAACTACTCAATCTAAAGGATCTAAAAATGCAAAAACTATCCCTAAACTAAACTTTTTTCCAATTTCTAGAAACCTTGAGTATTTTTCTACCTAGATAAGAGCTCCAAACTATAGACACCCATATTTTTGGAAATAATATACATTTTTGGTGATACTATACATTTATATCACTATTTTCTAGTGTGAAAATTGACTACTGATCTAAAACTAGCACTGTCACTATCAAACTATGCCATTTGGAGAACTTTCCAAGCTTGTTTTTTCCATCAGGCCTTGGCTGAGGGTTTAGTAGGGTTTTAGGATTTTTTTGGTCTTAATATTTATTCATAAATATTTGAAACTATAACTACCACTAAATGCCACAATATTTATGCCAAGGGGCCTTGCTAACACCTCCAAATTCCTTTGGTTCCCATGCAAAGCCTTATAAAAGATATTATCATTTGAAGACACCCCATCAAGCTAGTTTTTACCTTTCTTGCATGTTTGAAATCTATCTAAGCTAAAATTAGATTTACCATAGGTTTATTTACACTTAAAAAACTTATAAAATTCTAATTTAATCCACTTAATATGTTTAAATCATCTAGATATCCCACCAAGAGTTGGAAATAAAAATGGACCCAAAATTGGTTCTAGGTTCCTTGAAGGCGGCCTAACCTATACCCAGATACCTTTGGATACTTGGAATGATATTTCATGGTTTTTATAGTGTATAATTATTATTAATTATTCATTAAATCTTGTTAAACCATCACATAACCCCCCAAACACTCCACTTCTTCCTTTTCTCTCATCCACCAACTAGGCCTGTGAGAGCTTGCCTAGTTGGATTGTATGCAAGGGGAATATTAGTCATAGAGAGAGGTATGAGATTTATATAGTGTTTATCAAAACCTATTAACCTTAAATAAACCTCAAAACATGTTTATATAGGTTTTACAAACCTTCCATCAAGTTATTTAGCCCTTTTTACACTCACTAGCTCACTTTGCCAAACCTTGATTTTCCTAGACTAGCTGACCTCTGAGATAAAAAAAGTGAGGTAGATCCCTCAGTTATAAGGAAAATTGTGTATTTTTAGAGTTTTGAAAATTATTTTTAATTAATTTTTTCATATTTTTTAGTTGGATTCTTTGATTTAGGTGCCCAACCATCTCTAAATGCTAAAAAGGCCTAAAAAAAGCCTATTTTATTGCTTTTTCTTCAAACCCTCATAAGAGTGACATCTCCATGATAAACCAATGATTATAAGTTATTTAAATGTGTTTATTATCTTATATTAATGATAATTAATCTTTTAATTCATCCAAAAACACTCTTTTTATTAGATTCCTCATACTTGGCTATTTGGCAAAATGGTTTCCTAGCTCATTATACAGACTGATAGCCTTGGCCAATATGAAGAGTGAATGGAAATTTTGAATGGATATTGAAGTATGTGTAAAAATTAATTAATAAATCATGTATAATCTTAAGTTTATGTAAAATCCTATCTCTTCCCCTAAACACCATCTCTTCCTCTCATCTTCATGTTCAAGACTGCAACATGGTGGCTATAGGTGCACATAAGAGTATAAAGACCGTTTACAGGTTTTTTTCATCATGTTTATATTTCATGAAGATATTATGAACTTAATTGATGTGTCAACATGTTTTTATTATCACCAAAAATCATTTTTGTCTTTCATATTCACTTCTCATCATAATTGAGTACTACATTACCTGTTGAGTGAGACACCCCTATTTAGGCAACTATAGGTGTGTATGTGGCTTGAATGAGAACTAGGTCATGATTTGGGTGAAAATTATTTATAAATAATTGAGGTCACAATATTAATAATTTATTATACATTAAAACTAAGAGTCCTAAAAACACTATTTGAACATAAAAAAATAAGGTCACTACCCTAGACTGATATGCTCTACTTATAGGGCCTATTGTAGGTCTTCATACCCTTGGTTAAGGTGATTATGGTGGAAAAAGACCTTATTGAGTTCACATTAAGGTCACATAACATGATTTATCACCTTTAAATCACCTTATATGGATAAACACCATCATAACACATACCTAAGTCACATTTTTTCATCTTACCTATCTAATCCCTATAGGTGTCAATTCTCATGCTTAAAGGGAACCTATAGGTAGTCATAGGGGTCTACCAGACCTTGTCTTAACCCTTTCTTGATGAATTACATTTTATTTTACATTAATACATTAGTTTATCTATCTTATTAATGGGGTTTATCCAATGTTACTCCTTAGGGTGTCAGACTTATTTGCAATCTCAAACTTATAGACTTCAATGAAGTGTTTCAATGCTTTCTTAAGCATATTTGAGGATTAAAACAACATACTTCACTCACTGTCTAACTTCCATTCTTGGTATGTAGACTCTATATTATAGGCTTGGCAAGATGGGCTAGGCTATATTCCTTGGAAAACTTTGAAATCATGTTTTAATATACTCACAAGAAGCCCCTTGACCTCTATTTTGACATTTGAGGGACAATTTCCTAGAACACAGTCCTTTGTCTCCTCAATATGGTTGCAAACATATTTTTATTAATTTCCACTTTGTATAGGTATATCAAGGATTGATTATCATACCAAAACCTTAATTATATGTCAATTTACTTCACCCTCTTCATAAAAGCATTTTAGCACCTTGTTCAACCACTTGTAGGTGGATGTTTTGGTACACAAATAGTGAACTAGATATGAACAACATGAAAAGTTATATGAATATGAACTTTTTATGTTATTATCAAACATCATAATACACCTCTATTAATAATAAGAGGTTGTAAAAAATTTTAACCTTCTCACACCTCAGTGTGATGTTAGCAAGGGCCCTATAGGTGTGCATTAAGATGTCTTATATAGGTAGGGGATGGAATTAGGAAATAAAATGTTAGGGAATAGATTCAATACCACTGAAATTGATTTTTAAAACTTCAAGTATATTATATCCATAAATAACACCTTGAAACCATCTTTTTTACACCTTTTCTAATGTGAAAATCATTTTCATATACATGGAATACAATAATCAGGAGCATTAAATGAATGTTTTATCATGGTGAATGAACTTGTGACCACAATTTCACCTTATAAAATAATATAAATGGACTCTTAAAAACCCATAATGAATTTTAATACTAACACACTCTGATTATAACTCCATGGTTAAGTTGAACAAGCTTGTATAGGTGACTCCAAGTGAAGTTGGTCAAAGGGTTGACAATAGAGAAAGACAAGATTGAAAGCTACTCAAAAGATGACATGGTGAAACCAAAACATGGAAGGAGGTGTTAATATGACCTTTATATATATGAAACACCATTTACAAACTACATGAGACTCCTACAAGAGAAAAACACTCAACATACAAGAACTTCAGTTGAGACTGCACATGGTGACACCTTCTTACAACATGGATTAATTTGCTCATCAAAACATTATGAAACATGAAAATAAGAATGGATACCATATAAAAAGGAATAAAAAATCATCTATAACCAATATCATGAATTGGTTCATATATATTTGACCAAAATGGATCACAACCTATAGGATACATGAAAAAACTACCAAAAATTACAATAAACTTCATTAGAATGGTTCATGAAGCATAGACAATCATTATTCAAAATATTTATATGAAAATTAAGGTGTCTAAGTGTAATATAACCTCAAAAAATATTTTTAATTGAAACATCTTCACTTATTCATACTGAGCAAAAACCTGAAGGTCACTTCTGTGTGTCTAGGAAACCAATGAAGGTGTAGAATAGTTTTGTCCTCAAAATGGTATTTATGGAGTGAAACAAACTTTGGTATGAGTTTTATGAAGGTTAATATTCCATCCATGATCTTATACCCTATGGCAAACTTCCCCATGGGTTGTACAAGTGCCATTTTCAGTTGAGACTGCACATGGTGACACCTTCTTACAACATGGATTAATTTGCTCATCAAAACATTATGAAACATGAAAATAAGAATGGATACCATATAAAAAGGAATAAAAAATCATCTATAACCAATATCATGAATTGGTTCATATATATTTGACCAAAATGGATCACAACCTATAGGATACATGAAAAAACTACCAAAAATTACAATAAACTTCATTAGAATGGTTCATGAAGCATAGACAATCATTATTCAAAATATTTATATGAAAATTAAGGTGTCTAAGTGTAATATAACCTCAAAAAATATTTTTAATTGAAACATCTTCACTTATTCATACTGAGCAAAAACCTGAAGGTCACTTCTGTGTGTCTAGGAAACCAATGAAGGTGTAGAATAGTTTTGTCCTCAAAATGGTATTTATGGAGTGAAACAAACTTTGGTATGAGTTTTATGAAGGTTAATATTCCATCCATGATCTTATACCCTATGGCAAACTTCCCCATGGGTTGTACAAGTGCCATTTTCCCCCTTTTTTATTAGATTTTGTAATTTTAATTAGACAACCTATAATATTCTAATGTAACTAACATAAATCATAGTTATACTAACATCGTTGATGTTTTAAAATAAAATATGACACCTAGGCACCTTGGTGACCATGCCACTTGAATTTATGACCCTTAAAAGCACATTAAATGACCCAAAAAGATAAATAAGATGATGAAACCAAGATTAAGGCTAGAAAAACATTAGATCACATCAAATTATCCATAATATATCCTATTACAAGGATTTATACAAATTAAACATATATAAAAAACTAATTTTTTGCCTATAAGGGTTCAAATTTTGACTTAAAAGTCAAATTTGGTTAATAAATTGATGACTCATAGGGGTAGTATGCCTATTATACTAAGGACTAGTAGGTTTATCCTATCAAAGGCTAAGGGAGTCAATTAATTATTAAATCCAACTAGAAAGGAATTGCCTAAAACACACACACACAAAACACAACACACCCAACAAACATAATATAAAACAAGACACAAACAAAACTCACACATGTGCATAAGCACTTAGGGAACACAAGGAAAATAATAAACTATGTATAAGGAGAGAGGAGAACATTAGTAACAATGTTTGAGATATATCCCATTTAATAGGATATTAAGTTCTTCCCCATCTAACTTTGAAAGTTGGAAAACATTGTGTTGCTTTCATTAGGTGATAACATAAGGGCCACTCAAAAAAACATCAAAATTTGTGCATATTTTAGTTTTAGCCCTATCTTCATCCCACTTTAGAATAATGTCTCCCTATTTAAAACTTCTTGGCATGGATTTATTTTCAAAGTATCTCTTTGTTTGATCTTGGTAAGAATTCATAGTTTGCATAGCTTGATCTCTTGTCTCCTCAAGCTCCATCAACTCACACAACCTAACTTTCAAGCCTTCATTGTCCATCAATTCTAGCTAATAAATGAGATCCAAGACTGGTAGCTCAAGTGAAATAGGTAGTCTATCTTCTCTCCCATAAATGAGTGTGTATGGTGAGTTTTCAATGGCTCATTTTGGGGTGATCCTATCATCCTAGAGAGTTATCTTCAACTTGGAATGCTAAGTCGTTTGATTCTCCTCCATTTTAATTTTTATGATCTTTATTAGATTCTTATTGGTGGAATCATCTGGTCCATTACCTTATGGATAATAGTTGGAGGAAGTACTAAGATATATGCCATGTTTTAGGGCCCATTCATTCTAAGGATATCCAATGCATTGTCTAAAATTATTATTGAAAGAGCCCAAAACCTTATCACTATTCCTTCATAGAAGTCTATAAATAAACTTTTATTTTCTTCCTTGAGATCAATATCCTCCACCCACCTTGTAAAGTAATCTATAGCTGTCAACACCCACTTGTGCCTAGCACTAGAAGGTGGGTTGTTAGGCCTATGAAATCTAGGCCCCATTGCATAAATGGTTGGTCAAATTTAATTGGATTAAGAGGCAAGGCATAAATATTTTATTTACCATAAAAGAGAGCATATTTTTGACACTTCCTTACCCAATAATGGGTATCTTTAAACAAACTAGGCCAAAAGTATCTAGCTCTCATAATCCTAGCAGCTATGATTTTTGGATCTAAGTGACGACCAACTGGTCCATCATGAAACTCACAATATTTTATAAATATAATTTGATTCAACACACATTAACAACACACCTAATAAGTCCTTCATAAATAACACCCCATCAATAAGTACATAAGGAATGGATTGCAATCTAAAGTACCTTCTTCTAGATCTATCTAGACCTTGTAGACACTCACTAGTATGAAGAAAAAGGATCATATATTGTGTCCAACTCCTCATTGATGAATATGAATATATCATAGGGTCATCATGAAGTGATAAAAAAACCTCTTTTTATTCCTTCAAATCTAAATCAAGGTGCTCACATAACCCCTTCCCTTTCACTAGCTTGGTTGTCTTGATTTCTACATCATACTCCATCACTTTTATGATCCAACCAACCCTTTTTTCATTAAAATATATGATCAAAAGGAAGTATTTGACACTAGGATTAGGTACCAATATGTGAATATTTTTGTTAGATAACATATGTTTAAACTTATTTAGACTTCTAACAACTGAAAGTACTTGCTTCTCAACATAGGTGTATCTTACCTCATAACCTTCCAAAAATTGACTAAAGAAGGCAATAGGCTACTCCAATTTTTATTAATTTGATTGAGTAAGCATGGAAAATATTACCTCCTAATTTAAAAATGTATACAAGTTTCAATCCTTTAAAAAATTAGGACTTACAAGAGTTGGAGCTTGGGCAATGGCTTGTTTAATCTCTTCAAAACTCTCCTTCCTTCTTCTTATCCAATTGAACAATTCATATTTCCTTAACATAGAGGTTAGGGGCTTGAATAAATTATAAAAATCAGGAATGAACCTCCTTATGTAATTTATTTCCCCAAATAAACTTTGTAAATATTTCTTTTGTTTGGGCAAAGCCAATGCCAAGATTACAATCACCCTCTTAGGATCTATGGATAGGCCCTTCTTTGATACAATGTGTCCTAAAAGTTTTCCTTCATGGAAAGTAAACACACAAATATTTGGGTTAAGAGATATTCCAAACTCTCTACATCTCTCAAAAACATACTTAAGGTGATTCAAGTGATCTTTTGCATCCTTAGAAAAAGCTGTGATATCATTAAGATACACCAACATAATGTCATTTATTAGTCCTTGAAAAGCCCTATCCATTGTATGTTGAAAATTAGATCCAACACTAGACAAGCCAAAAGGAATTTTACTATAAGCATATGTACCCCATTTATTATTAAATATTTTCTTATATTGGTCACTTTGTTTCATCAAAATCTGATTGTACCCAAAATATCCATCAAGGAGAGAAAACCTTTCATTACCTACCACAATTTTCAAAATTTGCTCCACAAAAGGAAGTGGATAATGGTCCTTCAAGTAAACTCTATTAAATTACCTAAAATTAACACACAACCTGATTTCTCCATTCTTATTTCTAATAGGGACTAAGTTTACCAACCAAGATGAATGCTTAATAGGAAAAATGATTTTGGACTCAATCAACTTAGTAAGTTCTTTCTTCATGAGAGGCTCAATCTTAGGATTTATTGGCCTTCGTCTTTACTTGATAGGCTTAGAATTTTCATCTAGATCTATGATATGTTGATCCACATTTGAATCAAAACCCTTAAAGTCACCATATTCCCATGCAAAGACATAAAAAAACTCCTTGGATAACTTAATGAAAGCATGTTTCTCTTCACTAGTACATACCTTCCCAAGTGCAATCAACTTATCCTTTAATATTTTTACTTTATCATAGTTTTATTTATTAGTATAATTTATTTAATTTTATTTTTTTAATTTTTCATCATCATTGAAGATACTCTCAAGTGTGACAAGGCCTTTAGGGAGTTTGTTTGACTTCAATTGTACAATCTGCCCTCCATATTGCTACTATAGTTTGGAATGATTCTTGGAATAAAAATCAGCCTCCTCTTACAGGAAAAGTTTTATTTTTTGGTCACTATAAAACACTTTCCAATTAATGACATTAATAGGTATGGAGGGTCTTACAATCACCTTGAGATGTGGCTGGTTCTTATCTTCTCTTATCCCTTTTAGAACATCAAACTGAGCTCTAATTACTGCCAACCTATTAGCATGTTTGATGTCTTATATTGGGATAGATGTGATGTTAAAATCTTGGAAATCCTCCACAAGATCCCACACTCTATGCTTATAGGACTTAAGCAAAGAGTTCTCAGTCATATTTTGGCCTCTTACTTGATTCAAAATCAACTCACTATCACCATACACTTGTAACTCTTTCACACCTCTTTTCTTAGCCCACTCAAGGCCATGAATGAGGGCCTAATATTAATCCAAATTAAAATTATAATATAAGTGAAATATAAAAGTGTAATAATACCTTTCTTTGTATGGAGAAACCAACATTGCTCCACCACCTGCCCTAACTTTGCTTCTAGATCCATCAAAGAAAAACTACCATAAGCCATCCATGTCTTCACTTGGCTTCATCAAGTTTGGAATGAAAGAATCCTCCTCATGCATTAAATACACTCCAAGACTAGATTCCTCTATGAATTTTTAAGGATCATGTTCATAATGTTCAACTTCCCATTCATCTAAGTATAAATTAGAAACTCCTTCAAGAGAAGATGTTGGAGATTGATCTATGTGAAGTTCCTCCTCATCAATAATGACATAATTGACATTTTAAACTTTAATAATGTAAGATATAAGTCATTTTTATGGATATTATCTCATTTAATCTTCAACTTAGTACCATAATTTGTCCTAAAAACCATATAGGACCAATTGGATGCCAAGTATTCACCTATCTCAATTGTAAACTCTCTTGACAAATAAAGAGCAAAATATGAAGGTGAATCTACCAAAAACACATCATGATGAATGTAAAAAGGAGGAAAAACATGTAAAATCAAGTTAAAATCCTTTAAAACTCCCAAGGTCTTTGTTGGTGATCCATCAAATTATATAACTCCTTTAGCCATTGGCTCATACTTGAGTCCTAGTTTATCCACTATACACGTGGGCATAACTAAAGTACTATCCCCACCATATATGATGTAATTATGAACTAATAAATAAAAAATAATCAAGGATAGGTAAAAATTATTAGTATTATCAATCTTCTTCACTTGTTCATTAATGAGTTGAGTTCCATTTATCAAGTCAAAATTCTCATTCCTAGCTCATCCAAATTACTTACCAAGTCCTTGAAATTATTTTTAAAGCATGTATTTTTATTTAGGTATTTTTAATGAATCCAATAGTGAAATATTAATTTGAAACTTATTCATTTTTACACAATATTTATATAAGTATTTATCACCTTAAGAGGCTATGTGGAAGAACTAGTGCCTTGTAGTGTAGCTTGTGAAGGTGGATGTGTAGGAGCAGGCCTTACATCCTAAAACTTATAATTTTCCTACACATTAGGATTTGAGTTAAACCCACCCACCATTTTATATGATTTAGGAGTCAAAATAGGTCCTTTATTATTCCATCGTTTCTCTTCAATATCCCTTTTCTTAGACCTAGTGTTAGGAGGACACACTAGCATTCACATTGTTTGAATTCCCCAAATGATTGATGGCACAAAACTCTCCCTCTAAATGATTTATGAGAGTATAATATTATTGTTTTTTTCTATTATCCATTCCAATTTTAATTCCACTTTGAATTATCACCTCAAAATTGGAAACTTGAGATGCTTGATTACCTTGTATTGTCATATCTTGGCTAGGCATTTCATTAACATATGCAATTTTGCCTTGATTTTAGTCATAGGAGGGATAACATGGTTATTATTAAAAAAAATTATTTTTAGTTGGAATAAGATATTTTTAAGATTATGGGGTATTAGGATTATAACTTTAGTAAGGTCTATCTTGAGTGATTTGACCTTGTCCTTGATTATTACCTTGAAAAGGAAACCTATTTGTTTACCCAAACTAATTGTAGAACTGGTATGGCATATAAATTTGAGATTGTTACCTTTTGAGGAAAAGAAATTCATTAGTAACACCTTGGATCAAACTCTTGACTACATTGATCTCATTGGTGTGGGCAATGGTAGACTTTTATTGACTAGGCAAAGGAGCCAAGGTAGTTAATGCAACTTGACTAGGAGGCTATAAACTAGGGAGAAATGGCATTGGTGTTCTAGGAGAAATATTACCCACTTAAATAAGACAATTATCAGAATTTATGGCTATATTATAGGTAGAAAGTAGTGTATTCCCACCCATATATTGAATTAGCTTGGATACATCACTATTTAATGCTTTTAGATAGTATAAGAAGGCATAGTTTGGAGTAGGTCTCAGAAGGGCTAGGATGTTGTCCCATGTTTTTTGAAATATAGTGTTAAAATATTGAATAAAATCTTGTGGTTCCCTCTTGATAGTGGTCAATTTCTTAGCTATTGATAGATGATCACTCTTCTCTCCAAACCTCTTAGTCAATAGATCTCCTAGTTCATACCATGAACTAATAGAATTTTTAGGTAGAGTCCCATACCAATCTAAAGCTTTACCTTTGAAATATAATGTCAATAACCTAATATCCAAATTATATTGAGTGATTTTTTGGATATTATATAAGTTTGATATGTTTCTAATGTGTTCAATGGCACTAATAGGACCTTCCTTACTAAAAGATGGAACACTTTTGAGGGTTACTCCTAGAATTTGGTCATATTGGGAAAGATTCAAAGGAGATGATCTGGTGAAAGGTACAATAGGTTGGTTTCTATCCATCTTGGAATGTAGACTATGAGTATTAGAGGTTAAAATTAATAGGAACTTAGACATCTTAAACACCAACTCTCTTGAATAATGATGAGTATTCACAAACCTAAACCTTTCAATAGAATACAAAGGAAATTGAATAAATTAAAAGGGTATACATTTATTAATAGACCTAGTGGTCACCTTTGGCATGGAGATCAATAACCAAAGAGTTGAAAATTTTAGTGGAGTCACCAGGAAATGAATGTATATGTTTTTGTAGTTATAACTATGTCAAGACCAACACCAATCTTGGATAATATTCTAAGATTTAGAATCCCAACAAGCATGCCAAAAACTATTTCCACTTGGATTTTAAACCCTTGACGAGATAGTTATCTCTCCTCATCCAAGTGGCATAATGGAAACATCTCTCTTACTATGGGTGACAATTTGGTGAGATGAATCTCTAGAAGGGCTAGTTTCCTTGATGCACTCTTTGAAATGCTTTCTTACCTATTAACTTTGGATGAAAAGCGTTAAGGAAAAAAATAAGAAAATTGAAAGGTGATGCACCAAATTTGGATTTCCTCCTATTGACTGAGATTATACCACTTAAAATTAAACAAATATTCTTTCACATAAAACTCACAAATCAAGTTGTATTATCACATCAATGTTTCATAAGATAGGTTCAAAAAGGTATTTAGATACTTAAGAGGGTAATGAATGATTCCTTTGTTGAATATAGTCATTAAACACTTCTAATACACTTATAAACTTATAAAATAACACTAATAAAGACTTGTAATAATTACTCTTCTGCACACTTGGTGAATAATCAAGGATAACATGCTAGAAAAGATCATCTTCTACTAGACAAGACCAACAAGACTATAATAACAGTCAATTGTATAACATGTAAGTAGGAAAAATCACTTGTTTATTTATTTAAGAGTCATTAAAGTACAAAATTTTCCAAGGTTTCACCATCAACTAATGGAATTTACTAAAAAGAGCCAAAAGAGTCAATATTTATAGCCTTTGAGAGAAGAGCAAGACAAGGGAAGTCCAAAGGTCACTTGGACAATTGAAAATATAATAAGAAGGGTTAAAATTTTAGGATAAATAGGTATGTAATTAAACATTAAATTTAATGAGGCCAAAGTGTTCATATAAGTCATGAAACTTATGAAAAGTGGCATAAGACTCCCAGTCTTGGCTCAAAAAATTGCCTTCATAATTTGAACCTATTTGAACATACCAATACTAACTAGGGATAGGTATGATGATTGAAATGAGAAGTAAGGAATTAATTCATGCCTTTAAATGCATTTTTTTAATTCCTACTCATATATAAAATCTTAGAAGGAAGCCATCACTTTTTGTAGTCTAAAAATTCCTTTTCTAGTCATCCCTCACACTTGGCCTCAAAATTGGCTTCAATTTTTCATGAAAATCCATGGGAGGGAGTGAATGACAACTATAAATACCTTAAATATCCTTAAAATCATCAAAAATGCTTTAAAAATTCTCACACTTATATTTTTCACCCTTTTCACCCTTATTTCCATTATACCAGTTTTGATTGGCTAAAAAGAGAGCTATTGTTCGAACACTTAGAAGTTTTTTATTAGAAAGAAATGACCATAGGGAGTTATAAAAATTAAAAATATTTCTATAATTTTTTTTTCATCCTTTATAACCTCCTGTACCTAGGGTTCATTTTAAGAGGCCATATCCCAAACCCCCTTAGATTTATTTAGGCAAATTTGATTCATGGCTTTGGCAAATTGGCATGTCCAAATGTTATTCAAATTTCCAATAGCTCTTCTTTAGTGTAGCTCAATTATTTTTGATAGAGGGATATTATTATTTAGGGATAGATGAATGGATTTAGAGTATACCCTAGGCAAATCGAAAGGGATCTACCAATGGTATAGTGGAATGGCTCTACCCATGATAGAGATGATGTGCTCAGCTTGACCATCGACAACCAATCGACCCTACCATGGGTAGAGCCACTTGGCTCTCCCACCAAAAAATCCATCAAGATCTATGATAAATGGAGCCATTGGGATTAGCTATTGGCCAAGTCATGAGGCTTTACTATTTAGCCAATCTATTTGACTCTACTAAGGGTAGAGCTATCTGGATCAATCATTGATAGAGATAAATGGCTCAACCAAATAGATATACCATTTGGTGGAGCCATTCAAATCTATCATTTAATTGAGTCACCTAGCTCTAAAATTTAGTTGATATATTTGGCTAAGCCATTTGGATGAGCCATTTTGATCTACCATTCAATCGAGCCATTTGGCTCTACTATTTGGTTGAGCCATTCAACTTTACCATTCATAAGAGCCATTCGGCCAAGTCATTTGGCTCCACTAGTGAGTGTTGTATAGGTGAGACCCATATTTTTAGATGAGTTATAGGTGAAACCATTATAATAACTTTATTCCCTTAGGATTTAGGCATTGGGCTTCAGTGCTCCATAGTCTATCTGGAGCATATGGGTTCACCAAAAAAAGGTCATTAAAAAATATGAAACCCTTAGTGACATAAAAATTAAACTATTGCATGGGTTTAATTTTTATGTCATCAAAGGTTTCCCCCTTTATAATGTTGCATATTTTTTGGCTATTTTGTATATTTCCATATGTTTTTTTAATCTATCTAATTGATCCATGACATTTTTTCTAGAGATAACTTCCCCAGTTCCTGATTCAAAGGTGCACATGTTAGGTTTTGTTTGTATTTCAAAGTTTGAAATTTTGGTTCCCTTATTCTTTTCCTAGTTTGGTAGCATCATTTGGTAATGTTGTTCAACACTATCATTTGGCCATGTCATTTGACCATGTCATTCATTGTGGTCATTCGGCTATACCATTCAGTTAATCTATGTTCATAATTGTTTTGTTGTTTGATATCATGATTGAGGGGTATATATATGTGGAAAATTAAACTATTTTTGAAGATAATGACATAAAGAGTTGGTGAGATGAACCAAAAAATAATATATATCCCTAAAATTTTGGTGATCTGGTCCCATTTTTTGTTGCTAAATTTTTTCCAAAACCAAAATCTAAAAATTAGAATATTTGTAAATTAACAAATATTCATAGCTTAAAAAACCCTACCTGTAACCTACACAATACAAAAAATAGTCATAAAAACCCTATTTTTTACCCCATATATACAATTTTATATATATAATATTTGTGGGAGATATCCTAAGGGAGTCCTATACATGATCCAATATCTTCTATGGTCAAACTATGTGATTTGGATAGCTCTCCAAGCTTGTTTTCTCCATCAAGTCTTCACAGAGGGTTTAGTAGGGGTTTAGGTAGTTTTTGGTCTTAATATTTGTTTATAAAGATTTTAAGTTGTAACTAACACTAAATTAAAAAAAATTTATTCCAAGGGACCCTGATAACACCTCCAAATTCCTTTTATTCCCATGCAAATCCTTAGAAAATATATGAGCATTTGAAGACACCCCATCAAGCTAGTTTCTACCTTTCTTGCATGTTTGAAATCTCTCAGAGCTAGAAGTAGCTTTCCAAAAAGTTTCTATATAGGTAAAAAAATTATACAAGTCTAATTTCATCCACTTAACAATTTCAAATCATCTAGATATCCCACCAAGATTTGGAAATAAAAATGGACCCCATATTGGTTATAGGTCCCTTGAAGGCCTAATATGCCTAACCTACACCTAGATGCCTTTAGATACTTAGAATGATATTTCATGGTTATTATGGTGTATAATTACTATTAATTCTTCATTAAATCTTGTTAAACCATCAAATAATACCTCAAACACTTCACTTCTTCCTTTCTGTCATCCACTAACTAGGCTTAGTGAAAGCTTACCTAGTTGGACTATATGCAAGGGGAATTTTGGTCATAGAGAGAGGTATAACCTTGGTATAATTTTTATTATAACCTATTGACATTATATACACTTAAAAACATGTTTCTATAGTTTTTCCAAACCCTCCATAAAATTATTTATTCCTTTTTACACTCACTAGCTCACTTTGCCAAATCCTGATTTTCCTAGATTGGCTGACCTCTGAGACAAAATATTGAGGTATAGCCCTCATTTTCAAGGAAAATTGAGTATTTTTTGAGTTTTTAAAAGTATTTATGATGATTTTTACCAGAATTTTTAGTTTTATTATTTGATTTAGGTGCTTAACCATCTCAAAATGCTCAAAAAGTGCCTAAAAAAAGCCTATTTTCTTGCTTTTTCTTCAAACCCTCCTAAGAGTGACCTCTCCATGATTAAAAAATGATTATAGGTTATATAAATGTGTTTATTATCTTATATTAATTATAATTTAGATTTTAATTAATCCAAAAACACTCTTTTCATTATATTCCTCATACTTGGCTATTTAGCAAACATGGTTTCTTAGCTCATTGTATGGACTGATAGCCTTGGCCAATAGGAAGAGTGGATGGACATGTTGAGAGGGTATTGGAGTATGTGTAAAAATTAATTAATAAAAATGTATCATCTTAAGTTTATCTAAAACCCTCTCTCTTCCCCTAAACACCTTCATCTCTTCCTCTCATCTTCATGTTCAAGACTGCAACATGGTGGCTATAGGTAAACATAGGGGTATAAAGACCCTTTATAGATTTTTTTCATCATTTTTGTAGTTCATGAAGATATTATGACATTAATTGAAGTGGAAAAATGTTTTTATTATCACCCAAAATTTATTTTAGCCTTCATATGCACTTTTGGTCATAATGAGTACTACATCACCTATTGATAGAGACACCCTTATTTACGCTATTGTAGGTGTGTATGTGGCTTGATTGAGAACTTAGTCATGATGTTGGTGAAACTTAATTATAACTCCTTGAGGTTAAAATATACTTTATTGATCCTACATTCAAACTAAGAGTCTTAAAAACACCACTTGAACATCAAAAATAAGGTCACTGGCCTAGACTGATATGTTTTCCCTATAGGGCCTACTGTAGGTGTTGATAGCCTTGGCTGAGGTGATTATGATGTAAAAATATCTTATTGAGTTCACACTAAGGTAAAAAAATGTTATTTATCACCTTTAAATCACATTATATGGCAAAACACCATCATACACAAATGCCTAAGTCACTATTTTCTCATCTTACCTGTTTGACCCCTGTAGGTGTCAATTTTCATGCTTAAAGGGTACGTGTAGGTAGTCATAGGGGTATAAAAGACCTTTTATTAAAAATTTATTGATTAATTCCATTTCATTTGACCTCATTACATCAGTTTAGCCCTCCTAGTCATTGGGTTTATCTAATGTTACTCCTTAGGGTGTCAGACTTCATTTGTAACCTCAAACCTATAGACTTTGATGAAGTGTTTCAAAGATTTCTTTGGCATATTTTAGGCTTCAAACAACCTATCTTCACTCACTATCTGACCTTAATTCTTGGAATTTGGACTCTCTATGCTAGGGGATGAAATATGGGCTAGGATAAATGCTTTGAAACACTTTGAAAGCATGTTTTAAGATACTCACAAGAAGCCCCATAACCTCTATTTTGACATTTTAGGGATAATTTCCTAGAATATAGTCTTTTGTCTCCTCAACATGGTTACACACCTCATTTTCTCAATTTACACTTTGTATGGGTCTATCAAGGATTGATTATCATACCAAACCCTTAAGTAGGTGTCAAGTTGTTTCACCCTCTTCATTAAAGCATTTTAGCACCCTACTCAACCACCTGTAGGTGGATGTTTTGGTATGCAAACAATGAACTAGATATGAACAACTTGAAACTTTATATGAATGTGAACTTTGTATGTTGTTATAAAACATCTTAATACACCTCTAGTAACACTAAGATGTTGTAAAACATTTTAACCTTCTCAAACCTTAGTGTGACATCTAGTAAAGGCCCTATAGGTGTGCATTAGGATGTTTTATGCATGCAAGAGATGGAATTGGGAAATAAAATGTTAGGGAATAGCTTAAATACCACTAAAATTAATTTTTAAACCTTCAATTATATGATATACATAAATAACACCTTAAAACTAGCTTCAATACACCTTATCTAACATGAAAATCACTTGCATATACATGGAATAGGTAATCAAGAGCATTAAATGACTATTTTAGCATGGTGAATGAACTTGTGACCAAAATCACACCATATAAAATAATTTAAATGTACTATTTAAAACTATTTATGGTTTGGAATACTAACACACTTTGATTAAAACTCCATGGATAAGTTGATCAAGCTTGTATAGGTGACTACAACTAAAGTTGGGCAAAGGGTTGACAAAGGAGAAAGACAAGCTTGAAATCTACTCAAAGGATGACATGGTGAAACTAAAACATGTAAGGAAGTGGTAATATGACATTTATATCTATGAAAAACCATTTCCAAACTACATGAGACCCCTAAGGAGAAAAAGAATTAGCAAACAAGAAGAACTTCAGCTAAGACTGCACATGGTAATACCTTCTTCAAACATGGACTAATTTGTTCATATAAGCATTATAAAACACTAAAATAATAATTTATATGATCTAATAAGGAATCCAAAATACTATATAGAAAACATCACTAATTGGTTTGTATAGATTTTACCAAAATGGAGCAAAACCTATAGGGTGTATGAAACATCTACCAAAAAAGTACAATCAATTTCATGAGGCACAGACCACCATTATTCAAAATATTTATATTTAAAATAATGTATTTAAGCTTAATATAACCTCCCAAAATATTTTGACTTGAAACATCTTCAGTTATCCATACTGAGTAAAAACATGAAGGTCACTTCTGTGTGTCTAAGAAACCAAGAAAGGTGCATAACAGTTTTGGCCTCAAAATGGAATTAAAAAAGTGAAAAAAAATGTTTGTATGAGTTTTATAAAGGTTAATATTCCCTCCATAATATTATCCCATATGGCACACTTCCCCAGAGGTCATATAAGTGCCATTTTCTCCCCTTTTCAGTTGGTTTCTATAATTTCAGTTAGACAACCTACAATATTCTGATGTGACTAACATCCTTGATATTTATACTAACCTATTGGACATTTTAAATCAAAATATGACACATATCACCTTCTAAACTATGACACTTGCATTTATGACCCTTAAAAGCACATTAAATGGCCCAAAAAGTTAAATAAGTTGATGAAACCAAGACTAAGGCTAGAAACACATTAGATAACATCAAATTATCCATAATATAGATTATAAAAAATATTTATACCCCCTTAACATCTATAAAAAACCAATTTTTTGCCTATAGGGGTCCAAATTTGACCTAAAAGTAAAATTTGGTCAATGCGACCCTTATCCACTTGACTGTATTTTGACTTTTATTTAGGCTATGTACAAACTGTAACCTATAGGTTACCTTTCAATTTAAATGAATGTAATATCTTATTACTTGGATTCATATCTCTTCCTCTCTCAATTAATTTGATCAATTATTACTCTCATTTACCCACTCAATCATGTACCACTATGCTCTTACCTTTCTTCATGCTTGAAACATGATTGTAGATATGGTTGTAGGTGCATGCCTAATTGAAACCTAATTTTAGAAGTGTTTATGTACTCTAAAATTATTATTATTTGTGGTTTCATAATCCATAAGGTGTTTAAGAGTCTCTTTATTATCTTAATGATATATTTAAACCTATCTTAAATGTCTCAAACATTGAAACCCTCATCCACATTTATTATCTCTCCTTTTTTTATTATATCTTACATTTAAGCTTGTTTTAGGGTGACCTCATTCAAGCATGTAGATGATGCTTCCTTCGTATTCCTACCTTATATATTCAATTACCATGATAAACCCTTTTTATTACCTCCTTATTATAATTAATGTTGAGATGGAGATTAGTGGAAGGGTAGATGACCATGAATGGAGGATGGAAAAACTTGAATGAGAGTGAAAGTGAAGCCTTACAACAATGCAAAGGTAATGAATAATAGTGATATGGGGATGAACAAAATGAGGGTGGAAAAGAGACAAAAAGAGTATTCCATGACCAATTTTATGATTCCTATCCAATCACGAACATATCCTCTTCAAACCATATCAATTTGGATGCCTTTGGATAAGGATATGATGACAAAAAGGAAACCTAGGAGTTTACTAAAACCTTAAAGAATTATAGGAAACCTTAAACATTACTAAACTAAAACTTTATTGATAATTATTGAGAGAACATTATGGATTCTTGGATATGTAAAATTCATGAAACTTTGAGAATCATAAGGAAAGGACATGAGAACGTGATGGAGACCCTAGAAACAAACTCTCATGAAATTTTGATGCTTTTTCTTCCCCTAATTGTACAATCTCATTTAGAAGTATCTAGACTACATATTTGTATTTATCTTGTCAAATATCCTTTGTTTGACCCTCACACATGTGAAAAGTACCTAGATAATGTCATGAAAAGGTATATTAGGTTCAAGAGAAGCTCCAAAAACAATAATTTTCTTGAAATGATTCCCTGGTGAGGAGAAATTATAAAAAACTAGTTGCTTTCATGAATGAAAGACTAAAAAAATGCCTTGACTTAAAATGGATGATTCATGAGGGAGAGGAGACCAAATTTAGAGCCACTTACTAGAGAAAGAATCTCTCTAAGTTTAGTTTCTTTGGAAAAAATTATAGACCTATACCTTCTCTCTCCTAATTGTACCAGCATCAAACCTGAAGGTTTGCCTCAATGTGAAAAGAAGGAAAGTGAAAGGAAGAGACCAATTTATGGCCTATTTTGAGTTAAATTTCCATGAAATTATTAATGAGCCTCTGTCATGCCCTCTTACTCCTACTTCAAACTTCATATGTATTGATGGCCATACTATTCTTTCAAATATGAATGAAAAAGGGTCTTTCTTTTATTTTTTTTGATAACCAAAGCTTATGATCATGAGTCTTGGACATGTTATAATAAATAATTAAGCTTTTAACATCTTTTAATAGGTGAAATTGGCATGTGGTTACTCTATAAAGGGCCTTTTTAGGCTAAAGTGTGAAACTTTAGAACTAAAGTAAGTACATGTATTTGAATATATTTGAAGGTAATTTGAGTAATTTAATGACCTTCTAGCTCACAATTTAAAATTTAAAAACCAAAACTTGTCATTTTTAGTGAAAATACACTTAGTAGACCACCTTATAGAGGCTATTAATAGGATCCTAGAAAATTTTAGATTATAGGGGTTGGTATTTGGTGTTGACATGATAAATTACCAATATTTTTGGCAACTCACAAGGTTTGACCATCCTATTGGTCAAAATAACCTATTGGTTTTCTCATGATAATGGCAATCTAAAACATTGTTTAATGACTTTCTTGACTAGGAAATAATTTTTTTGGACTTTGTAACACCTATTTTGACTATAACCACAACAATAATGAAAGGAAATAAAAAATAAACTAATAATCATGGACAACTAACTTATGAAAATAGGAAAATGAGACAAACACAACAAAAGGGAATCAAACTACTACTTATGCTATTCACTTATTGAAATAAGACAAGCCTAGATCAACTAACCTGAAGTGAAAAGATTCCCTCCAGGTTCAAATGGAAAGCAATTTTGTCCACAATGGAAATTTGAAACATGTTTTCCATCTCTTGATAGCCTATTCTTGAATATTAGAGTAGTTGGATGTTCATGTATTCTTGATGATGCAGCTATGCCTCCTACTTCCATTCTCAAGTGCATGGAATAAATATGTGAGTCCAAGATCTAATAAACCTCCTCTTAAATTATCTTTTCTTGCATAAATAATTCTAATTATAACTCATTTATAGGCTGATATTGATTTGTCACATTCTCATTCAATGATTGTCTTGGAAAATCAATTGAAATGCTTGGATTGGTGTCTTCATTATCCTCCATTTGAGGTAGTGGATTATTAAGATCTTATTAATAAGTGTTCAAACATGACTAAAATATGTCATTAATTTCTTATTGATGAAAAAATACAATATTATTCTTTAAAAGAAATTCCTCATTCTCTATATGGGTGTAGATGGACTATCAAAGTCTGAACAAAAGCACTCCAAATCATCCCAAAAGGCCATTTCTTCATGATCATTTGAAAATACATGGAGTTCGTTAGTATCCTTACCATTTAAAACATTTTGATCACACATTTTGAACCTTTTGATGGAGTCTTATGAAATTTCTTGATTGGATGCACTAGTTTCATCTTCATCTTCAGTAAAAAATGGCATCTCATGTATCCACTTAAGCTCCAACTCATCTTGCCTTGGTGTATCCAAAATAGCATTACCTTATTAAAGATCAAAAACATTGGTGGAATCCTTAGATGAATATCCAACATAATATTCTATCTCATCATCTAAATATACCATCTTAAGCTCTTCAATTTCACTTAAAAACTCATGGTACAGCTGTTGCTAATGATCATCAACTTCAAGAACATTCTCAATCTTAACAATGGATTTATGTGAGTTCTCTTCATGGATGAATTATAGAAAAAGAGTTTCTTATACCTAATATTTATTAGTTTTTTCAAGTTATTCAGGAACATCTTGATGAAGAACAACTACTATGTGATCAAGAATATCTTGAAAAACTACCTCTTGATGCTCAACTGAAACCTCTTCTTCTTTGGCATCATGAAAGACTAAAAAATGATTATCCTTGCCAAGTGGTGTCCCAATAATGATTTATTCTTCATGATAACTCAATTCATCTAAATTTTATATCTCTTTAGCTACACTTCTTTAGATGACTCACAAAGGAGAGGCTAATTCTCAAAGAGTGGCATGGTAGACCCATAAAAATACTCAAGAAGATGAGATAGATCCAATGGTGCTATTATGGATGTTTGATTTTTATCATGAGGCTACTTAACCTTGACAACCATCACATCCTATTTCTACTAAAAGTATCTTTGAATGGATTTCCATGGGGGAAAGGCCTTAGGTTCTTGAGGAGGGAGGGGTAGGGGATGAATGATAATGACAATAGCTTCAAGATTATCCCTAATTTAAAATTTTGGGCTTATGATTGGCTCATGTGTTTGATTCCAGGTTGGAAAATTTGGTTTAGGAGCCTCTGGTATTGAAATTTTTATATCTTGAGGCATGATTGGGAAAAATTCTTATTGATATAGAGTTGAAATACATGGATATTGATATGGGGTAATAGGAGGTAGTGATTTTTGGGATTGAGATTGGTTAGTTGATTGTTCTTGTTTGTAGGATAATATCTCTTCAACAATCATTTGGTTTACCCTCTTCATCTTCTTAATCTCATCATGAAAATTTAGTGAGTTTTAGAAGGATGGTTGATCTTAGAATGGACATGGCTCATTTAGATGAGGATTAGTTACATATGGATCATACTAGAAATATTGATAAAGAGATGAATGATAGAATTTTTCTCTATAGGCTACCATAGCCTAGAAAACACATGAAAATAAACTAAATTATGAACAAAATTTTCCTTTACCTCTAAGATAAAGACCATAGGAGTATTTGAAACTACTTCTAAAGATGCATACACTACAAATTTGTCCTCTAATGTCTAAATCTATGTCCCATCAAGTGTGAATAACTATTATCAAACTAAATAGAACCTTGCTTGAAGGCTATCAAATTGCCCTGAAATTCCTTCACACTGGGACTAACATTGGAATGATATGAGGTGTGGAACAACTAAACTCAAACTAGACCTCTAGTTTTGATGAAGCTAGCTCCTCTGATGTATCAATTTTCTCACTGATACTAAAAATTACTATACTTTTGGGATAAAAAGGGCTAGAATGAAATTAAAAGGGAAATCTAAGCTATTGATGGTGATACACCTATATTACTAGTTCATCCACTCTATTTGAGCTCCTAAAACATTGATAAGATAATGCAATGACTGAACTTACAACTCTAAATGACTCATATTCACCAGTATTTCACATAGATGTTTCATAAAGTGACCAAAGCATGAGGGAAATGATGGAATATGATTGATTCAAGGAATTAACCTATCAATTATATCCATTTTTAACTCAATTAAATGACATCAAAAACTAAACATGACCTACATAAGTTAGCATACTAGTAGCTAGGTGAGATTAGGCCCTGATAAGGGAGAAAATACTACCACATGTTCAAATTATCTAACATAAACACACTATAATATAATAATGTAATTTTAAAATAGTCATTTTATTCATCTTAAAAGGTTATAAAGATCAATTTTGGTAGAGTTTTAATCATGCCTGTTGACCAAATTTGACCTTGCAGGTTAAATTTATGACCCTTATAGGTAAAAAATTGAATTTTTAGATGTTTTAGGTGTAAAATATTTTGTCATGGGGTATATTTTAGGTATTTTTATGTCATTTAATGCTATTTTAACCTTGATCATGGCCTAATTAGTCACATTTTGAGTCATTTTGTAGGCATTTAGGGGTCATAAATGAAATTGATAGGGTTTTAAAGGTGTAAAAATTTCATATTTTCCTTAAAAATATATAATAGATCAGATTACATATTAATAATGTCAGTCTCATCTGAAACTTGTAGGTTATCTAACTAAAGATCAAATAATCAACTAAAAAAGGGGAGTTTGTCATTTATACAACCCATAAGGGAAGGTGACATGTGGGAGAATTCCATGTAACATATATTAATCTTCCTTATGTTAATTTACATGCTTTAAATTATTTTAAAGTTCCATTTTCAAGCTCAAACCATTCTACTCCTTCTTTACCTTTTTAGACACACAGAAAAGATAACTAGGTTTATGCTTGGTATGAATAGTTGAAAAGGTTTCAGATTAAATAAATTTTTGGGGTGGTATTACACTAAAATATATCCATTTACATAAAAATATTTCCAATATTGGTCAACCATGCTTTATAAAACACCCTTTACAAGCTAACTATGTTTTTTTGCTCACTATTTCTAGCACCCTATAGGTTTAGTTGTCTATTTTGGATAGGTATGTACAATCTAGTTGGTCATGTGAATAAAAAATAATGTTGTATATCTTATAAAATTATATCCATTCTTTTTTTTATTTCTTCAAGGCGTTTTTATATGCAAATCATCTCATGTTGCAGTAAAGTGCCATCATGTGTAGTCTTAGTCAAATTTTCTTATTTGTAGAATGCTTGGTTCTCTATAAGGGTCTCATGTGAAGAGGATCTGAAGTTTCACATGTCTCAATGCCATAATAATCACCTTAAATAAATGTTTGGCATAATAATTCCATGTTTAGATCAAACTTTTAGTCCATTATTATACTCAATCAACTCTTTACTTACTTTTACTTGCACTCATGGTGAAGTACATTTATGGGGCCTATATAACATGTTCACAAAGGTGTGATGAAAGATAAAAATAATTGGTATGTATTTTATCAACATGTATTAGTAATTTTATCATTTAAATGGTTGAGATATACTATAACAGTCATATAAAGCACTTTCACACAGTCTGCCATGAATAAACTCATCTACATGTACCTTGATCGAGAATTTCATGTGTGAAAAGAAATTTTTGATAGTTGTTTCAAACAATTTGGAATGATGATAATTAATTTGGAAACTTTAAGAATACATAAATTTTATCATAATCATGTAAACCTTTTCTACTGCTTGTAATTCTCATCTACAACCTGCATTGTGAAAATGGCCACCTACAGGTGGTACTACAGAGAGTTAAGATTCCATAAGGGAGTGTTGAAGGAGTTGTGAGAATCCTTTTGGGTTCCTAACATGTTTAAGGGATTATTAAAAAACCATGAGATTTTCTAAGTTGGAATTACAACTATGGGGAACCTTCAAAAGGTGCAATGACTGTGTTTAGGAAATAGACCCCTAAAATGAGAAAATAAAGGTCCAACCCATTTTGTAGATATCCTATAATAAATTTACAAATATTTTTGGAGATCCTAGATAGGTAAAAATTATATCATATAGAATTGAAAATATCTATGAAAAATATGAAGTCAATATGACTAAGAGAAGATGGTTTTTAGGAGGCCTAAAGATGTACTTTTATGCACTATTTGTAGGTAGTGACATCTATAGTTTAGAGCTCCAAAGAGACTTTCCACCTCAAGGTTAGAATAAAAATAATGTTTCATGATTGAATAATTATTATATTTTTTAATATATATTTCATGACCCAAGGGTAATTTCAAGGGATTATATTTTGTGTTTTGGTTCCTTAAATACACCTACAGGTGTCCCTTCCTTTGAAAATATGCACCTACAACTGAGTAGGTAAATAGTGACCTGGGCATGGTGTTTTTGTGATGATTTAGATTATAAAAAGTGAAAATAGGTATGATAAAATGTTATTTAACATTAATGTTTAAATGATGGCCTTTACATATCATGACCAAAGTACAATTAGGTTTATATGCACCTATAGGAATCAAACAAGTAGGGTATCATAGTCAAGAGAGAGTATTCAGTTTTGTGAGCTCAAGGTACATGTAAAAGGTTAAGGGAGAGTTTAAATGATTAAATATACCTAAAATAAATTTAATTATGACCATGATAATCCCAATAATCTCTTGTAAATTTTAAACAAGATTACATAGACCTCTTAAGGCCCTATATACACCTACAACTAAGTTTTCAGTCTTGATGAAGGTAAAGAGATGAACATGCTTAGGAAGATTCTAAAGAGGTTTTAAAATGGTTTTGAAATGTATCATGAAAATTTTGAGAGTTTTTACACACTATGAAATAGCATAAAATTTTGAATTGGTACCTCAGGCTCAGACCTCATATTGTGACATTCCATACAGTTGCATCAAGAGACCTATGTTGCTCAATTGGTAAGAATGAAGAATCTAGGGGAGAAGAAGGGTTTATGATGAATTTAAAGATTATTTATAATGAATTAAATATGGATAAAATGTTTAAGGAACCTAATAAAATTTTATTTATCCTTGAGAATTCATTCTTAGGTGAAAGTGAGAGAATGCAAAAAATAGTCTTGTTTTAGAGGTTTTTAAGAGAGATTGAGATGGTTAAGTGCCTACATGGATGAATATAACTTAGTAATTTGGTAAAAAATATTAATTATTACCTATTAAAACTTATAAAACATTAATTTTTCATAGGAAATGAGTGATATACCTCATTGTTTTGTCTCAGAGGTCAGCCAATCAAGAAAATTAGAGCTTTGGCAAGACAAGCAAATGATTCTAAAATGAGTAAATGAAATAATAGGAGGATTTGGATAACTCAAGTGAAATATTTATAGGTGTGTGGAAGGTTATTTTTTTTGGAAAACAATAATATAAGTCCTGACCTCTCAAAATGGTCAAAATTCTCTTGCACACAGCTCAACCAAACAAGCTCCCACTAGGCCTAGTTGGTTAATGAGAAGAAGAGATGATAAGGATTACTTGGAAGGTTTTAAGGTGATTTTTTAAGTTTAAAATCATCCATGTAAGAACTAAAATCACACCAAATAATGATTAATCCCATCTTGGAGGTCTAGACCCTTAAAAGTGTAGACAGGCTTATGAGGCATGGTTATGCCTAAAATCCAAACAAGCAGCCACATTATTTTTTAGCTATAGGTGAGATTTAAAAATAATTGAAACATGTTTTTGGGATCATAATAGAGGTTTAAAATCTATTGGGATGTAGGTTAAGCCATGGAAAGGTCATTTTTGGACTTTAAAGATAACTCATGCCTGTGTAAATGGAGAAAAGAGCTTGATGGGGCATATTTGAGTACTCATATCTTCTCTAAAGATTTGCATGGAAATATAATGAGTTTTGATAGGTTATAAAATGTCCTTGAAATCATGTTTGTGTAATTTTTTGGAAATTCCAATGTCCTAGCTTTATGAACAAAGCTTAAGGGTAAAAATGGTCTAAAACCCTTGCAAACTCTAGTTATAGACTTGATGAAGGAAATGGAGGTGTAAAGATATTATAATGGATTATTTTGACCATTATAGTGATTAAACCTTGTATAAGACTATCTAAGTATCCTCCCCATGCTTTTGGATTTTACAAAATTGTATAGATGGAATACAAAACAAGGTATTTTTTACCTTTAATGTGTTTTGTAGGTTCTAAAAGGAATCTAAAGATGAAAATAACATGGAGTGGAATATTGAGACTTAGGATAAATACCTATGTAAATTTAATACCTAAAAAAACTCCTAAGTGCCTCAACAAGAGCTCTCATCTTAGCTAGTAAAAATGGGCATAGTGAACATGGTGGTGTGAAATTTTTAAGGAGATGTCTTTTTAAGGTGTACTTATTGAATCTAAGGTCATAAAGGGTATTAAAAATTGTCATAAAATCCATTTTATGTATTTTCATGGTAAGATAAATCCAAAATTGAGGCCAAGTGTGCAGGGTGTGTGAAAGGAGTTATTTTGACTACATATGGTGATAACTCATTTTAGGAAGATTCTAGATGACTAGGACTACAACCATGCATGGAGAAGCATGTATAAAAGCATTTCCTTTAATTAAAATCATTAGAACTTTCCATAATCAGTTTTGGGACGTTAAAATAGGGCTATATAATGAAGTTAGTTTTTTGAGCTAGCAAAGGAAACTCCTACACCACCATTCAAGAGTTTCATGACTTGGGGTGACATTTGTCTCTTATAACCTTGCATGGTACATTTCCAATACTATTCTCATGTGAATATAACTCATATTCTCATCTTTACAAGTTCTTTTTTGACCTTTAGAATTATCTCTTCTCTTCTCTCTCTTGAGTTCTATAAGAACTAACCATTTTGGCCTTTGTAAACTATGCTCCACCTGAGTATGGTGAAGCCCTAATCATTTGAATACCATGGATCAATAAAGATGTTAGGAATAAAAAACTTTTAAACCAAATTTACTATTACCATAAACTAGATATAAATCTATATAATAACATGCATCACAAAAATATTCCTTAATTCACCATTATTATGAAAGTGTAAATGAGAGAACAAGATAATAACACAGATAACACTGATATAATGTTGTTCACCTAATATGGAATACATCCACCAATTAAATTTTTCAAATAAAAATAGTAATATAAATACTAAGACTAGAATGAAATCTCATAGAGATATAAAAATCTCCTATAGAAATTATTGCACAAATAGTTTTGTAGAGTAAAAAATACTCTACATTTTATTTTGATTTTCAGTTGTGAAATCCAAATTTTTGTCCCTGCACATTTTGGTTCGAGACAATGAAGTTTGGACTCAGAGCGTGGGATTGAATTTCTTCTTGCCTAAATTTTGTCTAAGTGTAAAAATTGAGCGGAAGCTGTCAATTGTCAACGACCGAGGCACTTTTCATAATTTCTATAAGTTGCTCAGAATGTGCCATGTGTCCCATAGTAACTCATCAAAGTGCAACAAGTGTCGGCGTCTGTGTTTCATGTTTCTTATATGTTTTAAAGGATTCTTTTTAATAAGCTTTTCTCATGATCAAGTGAAAGGTGCCAGGTGGCAACCGTGGAAGGTTTCAATATGCTTTTCTAAAATCAATGGAAGACACCATGTATCCCTAGTAAAAGAGAGCGGAGGCCACCATGTGTCAACATGTGAATTATCTTCACTTTGTTTCATTGATAAGTAAAGACTGTGGTGGGTCTCAGGTTCTATTTTTGAGGCAAGCAGAAGCCACCAAGTGTCACCATCTATGTAAATATGAAATGAGGCCTGAATGTTTCTATAATATAGACAAAGTGACATGGAGACCAACAAGTGTCACCTTCCATAAGATTCTCAAAGGGTAGCTAAAAGTAGTGGAGACCGCCACATGCCCCTTGATAAAGATGTACAGAAAGTGCCACCTGTCCCTATTCCCTTTTTGAAGTTGCTCAAATGAAAGTGTTGTGGGTCCCATTTTCTAGAAGTTGTTAAAGTTTTTAAAATGTAGACTATGACAGATGTCAAAGATGGAACACTCCTGAGCAAAGACACAGTAAAGAGTATAGGTTATGAAAAAAGTGCTGTGTGTCTTTAGTAAGTGCTACGGAACATGACAAGTGTCATTTTTTGGTGCCTCCTAAATAATAAGAAGGTTTTCAAGTAGAGTAGGGGAATCAGCCAAGTGTCCTCTCCTGTTTGAAAGTGGGAAGCGTCTTGGGTATCTATTTCAGCCAATGAACTTGCAGAAAGATAAAACATTTCAAATCTAAGAAATATCTTGTGTTAGACACTTCCAGTTTAGTTAGAGTTTAGTTAGGCTGTTGGATTGAGAATGTGTAGACAATCTAGAGCTAATCTAAGGCTATAAATAGGGGTGCAAAGATCAACAGAAAAAGGATAAGAAGATAGAGAGAATTTTTTTGCAAGAGATTATTGTTAAGAGTTGTTAGACTTTTTTAGCTATGATCAGGAATATCATTTGCCTTTGTTCTATTTTCTTGAGTTAGAAAGTTTATGTAACTGTGCATGTTTCTGTGCCTTTTATGTGACTGGAGAATTAATAAGAAGACTGAGTTCTGTGCCTTTGTTGATATTTTTCTATGTCACTACAAAATTGGTATAAGTTGTGAGCCTCTATTTCTATTGTTTTCATCTTTTACATTAATCATGCCTTGCTTCCTCTTTAATGTAATTGAATCTTACATATAGCTTCACTGTGCTTAGAATTAAGGGTTAAATTAAATTCAAGTGCATCACCATAGTTAGATTTTATTTCATTATACTTGTGATTCTATTTAATTCCTATCCCTTTTTCCATTATACACTTGATATAAAGAAGAGCCAGCGTCTTCAAAATCTAGAGGTTGTTTTAGGTTGCAAGTCCCACATTCCTGAAACTTCCCATTGTTGGTGTTGGAAACAGTGAAATTTTAATTATCAAAAATTTTTGGCATGCCCAATGGAACACCATCTTGAAGTTTCTTTCAAGACCATATGAACCAGAGAGCTACAAGGAGTCAAAGCTATGGACCAGTAACAAGATCTCAATCTGCTATAAATCTAGGTATTCTTTTTCCACCATTAGTAATTAGTCCAAGAAGAAGAGTCAATCAATTTATACCAATAACAAGAGTAAATATGGGAGCTCCTATACCCCCAAGGAATTATGCAAGTTGGAATATTGGCAGTCCTTTGATTCTCCCAATACCACCAGCCACTTGGGACCCTATTCCAGTAAATGCCTTGAAGGCTCTGCCCAAATTCAGTGGGCAAGATTTTAAAACTCCTGAAGAACATTTGTAAGATGTGTTTGATGTTTGTGCCATACATGTTATCACATAGTATAATGTGGCTATAAGATTATTAGCAACTTCTTTTAAAGGAAAGGCTTTGGAATGGTACCGATCCTTGACCCCAAATACAATATCTACATGGGATCAGCTTGGAGATCTTTTCTTTGAAAGATTTGAAAAAAGGGTGATAAGTCTTCTTTGTTACAACAATTGATTACCATCAAAAGAGCACCACAAGAAGCAATGACTGACTTAAATTATATATTTCAAAAGACTTGGGAAAGTATTCCTACTACAGCTAGACCATTACCAGGTATGGCTATAGTATTTTATCTTAAAGCTTTAAATTCAGATGTATCTATTATGATTCAGTCGCTTGGAGGTCAGACTCTGCCAAAAGCTTATGACTATGCAGTCAGAGCTGAAAATAATTTAATAGATGTTGGAAAGTTACCCCCAAGGTCTCCCATGACCATGTTTCTAGAGATTACCTTACCATTGCCTCAAGAAGCACCTAATTTTATAGCCTCACCTGTGTCTATGTATAAATATCCTTAACAACCTACTAAAGAACTTATCCCTGCCCAATCATCTGAGATGGATGATATCAAAAATATCCTAAGGACATTTTATAATGAGCTAATTAATATAAAAAGATAACATAATCCTTATCCTAAACCCCAATATCAGGGCTACCAAGGAAATAAATTTACATCACAGCCAAACCAGTATCAAGGTCATTAAAGGCAAAATAAGCCTTAGCCAACAAACTAATTAGTTGTAGTCCCTACACCCTCACAGATTGTTCCCCCAAATCCAAATAGGGAGATTGTTCAAGGGCAAAATAATTATGTAGATAGTACCAATGTCTAGTTTTTCCCTTGTAATAATGATCATACACCTAGAGATTGTCCCATGGGTAATCTACAACAAAAGGTAGCAGAGCAAAGATGAATGGATGGATAATTTGCCAGTACTTCAGATGCACAAACTTATTAGTCTCTTGGTATGCAAAATTTTTTCATGATGGCTCAGATGCAATGGATGTCTCTACAACAAGAAGAAGAAATAGCCCCTAAACATGCTTTGTTTTCATGGGTTGAAGATGAAGAATTAGTATTCTTGAATGAAGCTTTTGCTTCCAAGAAACTAGTGGTGCAATCAAACTACTATACTAGATCAAAGAGAAGAATGATGGAACAACCTAAAGTTGCAAATAGTCAAGTTATGGAGAATCCTCCATTTCAAGGTCAAAGAAACATAGTTGTCAGATAGGAAGTGCCTCAGCTAGTGCAAAACCAAGTGATTCATGTACAAGTTCAAGAAAAAGCAAAGTATCCTTATTTTCTAAGAACTCAAGCATTAGGACCAATGAATGTGGTGGAATAGCTGAAGAGGACTCCAACACAAGTATCAATATGGGACATATTAGCTATTTCTGAACAAAATATGTTGTTACAAGAAGCCCTACAAGGCCAAGCAAAGCATAAACATAATGGCATCAAAGAAGGACTTGCTAATAAAGAAAAACTCAAGGACACGGTTCCTCTGAAGACAACAACCTTTTTGAACAATGCAGTAGAGGTAAGTAAATCCAAACCAGAGCCTTTCTATTTGACTCTGATAGTTGGAAAGAAAATCTTATATAATGCATTGATAGATTTAGGGGCTAGTAATATAATAATGCCTAAGCAAATAGCTGATGCTTTAAAAATAAAGTATGAACCACTTACTAGAGGAGTTATGCAGCTAGATGGAAAATCAATACAAACAATAGGGAGAATTAAACAACTCCCATTACAATTATATACTTGTCCCAATATAATTGTCAATCAAGATATAGTAGTCATAGATATACCTCTTATTTTTGGTTTATGTTTATCCAGAGACTTTACAGCCAAAATAGGAGGATATATGTCCCTTGATTGGTCTCACCTCATCCTAAGAACCAAATATGGTTCAAAGATGAAATTTCTCTCTAAACCACTATCAAAGGATCACATCACCAATGAACCAACATCAAAAATAGAGGTATATCATGCTATGTTGAATAAAGAAGAAAGGGTTTTTGTTGAAGAGTTGGGTGACTAGACTAAACATGACCAAGAAGAGGAAAATAACCATTTGTTAGCTATGATGCATAGTGATCCATATCGAAATTATGACTCTACTAGTCTAGGCACTTATGTCATTTTTGATGAAGATCATAAAATCCCAAATGTTTTAAGGGAAGAAATGCCAACTACTCAAGAATCCAAAAAAGAAGATTCAGAGATTTGGACCTTGAATTTTGATGGGGCTAGAAGTAAAAGTGGTGTTGGAGCAGGAATTTGTCTTGTTGCTCCAAATGGGAAGAAAATTTTGAGAGCTATCCATTTCCAATTTACTTATACTAATAATGATGCTGAATATGAATCCTTAGTACATGGACTCATATTAGCTAAGAAAAAGGGAGTAAAGAATCTTATATTAAAATAAGATTTAGAATTAGTAGTGAAGCAAATTAGGGAAAAGGCAATAGCCAAAAATGTAAGAATGAGATCCTATAGACATAGAATTTGGGACTTAATGGAAGATTTTGAATCTTTCAATATTGAAGTAGTTTGAAGAACCCAAAATTATGAAGTTGATAGGATGGCACAAATTGGTTCGCAGTTTGATCTAACAACTGGCCTATTAGTTAACAATGAGTTAGTAAAAGTTATTGTAAGGCCAACTATCCCAGACAATGATGAGAATTGTCAAGTATTTGAAAATGATTCTTAGGTACTCTCATTCTTGCAACAATCAAGGGAATTTGCTGATCAATTACAACCAAAAATTGAAGAGGCATATGGGGATCAAATTATACAATTGAAGAATAATAAGCTTCCCAAAGGTTTGATCACTTTAGAAAACCTTTTTGATCTAGAAGACGTAGGCCTAGAGAAGAAAAGGTTCCAAGTAAATAAATTAGATTATTCTAAAATAGAGGTGAGTGAAGGGAGAAAATTAAAAATTGGAAATTTTTCAACTAAAGAGGAAAGAGAAAGACTAATTGACTTATGCAAAAGATATGACAGAGTCATAGCTTGGAGCTATGAAGACCTTCATGGATATAATAGAGTCATCATTCAACACACAATAGAACTGACTGAATGATCTAAGCCAATCAGATAGAAACATAGGCCAGTGAATCCAAGGATTAAACCTCTGATGGTGGATGAGTTGTAGAAACTCTTAGATTCTAAAATAATTTTTCCAATCAAACACTCAATCTGGGTATCAAATCTAGTACCAGTCAGGAAAAAGAATGGAGACATAAGACTCTGTGTAGATTTCAGAGACCTGAATAGAGCATCTCTAAAAGATCATTATCCCTTTCCCTCTATGGAACAAATTTTATAGACTGTGGCTAGATCAAAGAGATTTTCCTTGCTAGATGGTTTCTCTAGATACAATCAGATTTGGTTGGTTGATGAAGACCAATCCAAGACTACTTTTACACCAAATGGGGAACATTCACATATGCTAAGATGCTATTTGGCTTGTCAAATATAGGAGCCACTTTTTGAAGAGCTATGGATGTAACATTTGGGGAAATTATAAATAAAATCATCCTAATTTATCTTGATGATCTTACTATTTTTTCCAAGAATGCTGTTGATCATTTTGATCATTTAGAATATATTTTTAAGAAATGTCAAGAATTTGGAATATCCTTGAATCCTAAGAAATGTATCTTTGTTGTCCCTCAAGGCAAATTATTGGGACATATAGTATCTAAAGAAGGAGTCTCCATATATCCAAAGAGAGTTGCAGCTATAATGAAATTACCTCTTCTAGTAAATAAGAAAGCAATTCAATCTTTCTTGGGGAAGATTAATTTTGTCAATCGGTTCATATCTGAATTTGTAGGCTTAGTAAGACCAGTGACACTCTTGTTGAAAAAAGACTTAGTTTTCAAGTGGACTATAGAAAGAAGGAAAGCCTTCAAAGAGGTTAAGAAATCAATTTCAACAGCTCCAATACTTAGAAATCTAGACTTTTTAAAGCCCTTTGTAATGTATGTCTATGGAGGAGAGCTCAGTATTGCTACTATTCTAACACAGAAAGATGATAGATAGGAGGGAGAGCATCCAATAGCCTTTTTATCAAGGAATCTTAGGGAATACAAAACTAGATACAACTTTGTGGAGAAAAAAGCATATAGTATCAGAAAGTAAGATTCTGATACTTGTGGCTCACCCAAGTGTTAGAGAATACATTATGGAGGGTGAGATTACTGAAAAAGGAGCAAACTAGATAAAAAGATCCTTAAATATGATGTAGAGGTCAAACCCACTAAGTTAGTTAGAGGTAGGGGGTTATGCCAATACATGACTCAAGAGCTTGAAAAGATGATACCTATAGAAATAGATTTAGAAATTAAAAAGGAAATTGTATTGAGAATACAAGAGGTTGATCAGAACTCTTGGGTCACAAATAGGATTCATTTTATGAAATATAGGATTTACCCAAGAGAACTCCCTCAAAATAAGAGGAGATACTATAGAATGCAAGGGGTCCATTTTGTTTTAATTGAACAGGTTCTTTTCAGAAGAAATTCTAATGGAAAACTTTTAAGATGCGTAGATAAAGATGAGGCTAAGAAAATACTACATGAAATGCATCATGGAGTCTCAGGTGGACATTTTTCTATAAATACCATAGCTATAAAGATAAGTGAGGTAGGTTAT
Source organism: Torreya grandis (assembly GCA_037957365.1). Taxonomy (NCBI): domain Eukaryota; kingdom Viridiplantae; phylum Streptophyta; class Pinopsida; order Cupressales; family Taxaceae; genus Torreya; species Torreya grandis. The sequence continues at coordinate 772,565 of JARHVA010003651.1, forward strand.
TTTTGGCCTACTTTATTTATAGACTGTTACCAACTGGTTAAAAAATGTCAATCTTGTCAATATTATGTGGGAATGAGAAGGAATGCAGTAATGCCTCTTAGTCCTATAATTGTTGATGAACCTTTTGCTCAATGGGGTCTTGACTTCATTGGAATGATAAAACTAGTGTCTAGTATGGGTCACAAATGGATTCTAATTACCACAGATTATTTCACTAGATGGACTGAGGCAGTACCACTTAAAGAAGCAACAGAATACGTGATCCTAGACTTTATAGGGAGTTTCACTACTCACTTTGGGGCTCCCCACACCATAATTTCAGATAATGATAAAGAATTTTTGGGGTCTAAAGTATTTGAATTTGCATTAAAGCATGGAATATATCTAAAAACTTCCTCTAATTATTACCCTCAGGGTAATGGTTTGGCAGAATCAACTAATAAGAACATGATTAGACTTATCAAGAGAATAGGGGCTGATCATCACAAAGAGTGGCATAAAGTGTTAAATATAGCACTGTGGGCTGATATAATTACACCTAAGCAGGTGACAAAAATGTCCCCATATGAATTAGTATATGGAAAGCTTGCTGTAATACCTCTAAGCTTGGAAATTCCTACTCTCCAACTGATAAAATAGATTGAAATTGAGGAAAATGGTCCCATACAGGTTAGACTTGCTAAAATTTTGGAAGTTTAGGAAAGGAGGGATGAGACACACGATTCATTAATTAAGAATTAAAAAATAATTAAAGACTACTTTGATAAAAGGACTTCAAATCCCCATTTTGAAGTAGGCTCAATTGTTTTGAAACGGGATGCAAGAGCTGCCAAGCCGGGTCAACATACTAAATTTGAAGCATTATGGACTGGCCCCTATAAAATTCATGCTTGTAAATAGAATAATTCATTTGAGCTAGAAATAATGGAAGGCAAACTTGAAGAGATTCCTGTGAATGGGATCTACTTGAAGCATTTCAATTAAGTTGTGTCTCTAATGTATTATAGCTAGATAGTTTCCCTTTCTTAGTTGCTTTGTTTTCTCATTTTTATTTCTCACTCTTTATTTTAAATAAGTGTTATTTGAACACATAGCCGTAGCTCAGAGCCTTTTTCAAAATTTTCAAAATTCTTGACTAATTAAATATCTCCCAAATCCCTAATTCCCCAAGGTACCTTACATAACCACTTGCATGACATGTCTAACCCACTGTCCCATGAAGATTTAGTAAGATTTACTAATGGTTATCCAGGTTTAATGCCATTTTGAGACTTGATGGGTCAATAAATACCTCATAACAAGAGTTAAAGATTAAAGTGTCTCAAACATTCTTGTGTCTGCTAGAAAACCCCTTCTACTTGCATTTTTAGCTCATAACAAACCTGTTTAATGGAAAGTGCCTTCCTTATTGCAAAAGCTTCATACCTGTTACAACAATTCACTATTGTCAATAATAGATATAGATATGGAGGGAGCATAATCTTCGCAACAAAGGTCTAGGATTTATGAATCCATTGAAAAGTTTCTTACAAGCAAATCATATGCTTAAGCCCCTACACAACCATTAAAGACCTATTCACAGACTAGAGTCCCTGAAGTTGGTCAAGAAAATAACCTAGCAAAGGTTAAAGATTATGCAGATGGAATCATGGACCCAATTATTCAAAGAACTAGTAGCAAAACTCTCAGAGAAGGGGCACATCAAAGGTGTCTTCAGAGGGTCAAAGTGGGACAATACAAAACATTCAAAATGAGGATATGGACTTCCCAACTAGCATAATTCATTATCCCAGGTGTGCGTCCATGCCCTGATTTAGTTGAAATATGTGCCAGATTGTTTCATGCACCTTCAAATACCATAAAATAGGGTCCATTCATAGTGTAAATTACACCAAAGGCTATCAGAGACATGTTGGCCCTGTACCACAACAAGACAGCCACATTTCCCACCATTACCAAGATGCAAAAAATGTGGTCAAATGTCAATACTCAATTGAGGTTTCTAAAATTAGATCTATAATTAGGTGATGTTGATACAACTATGCCAACACTACCAACAACAAGAGCAAAATTTGCACAAGCTAGTCAAGATGCACTTTCCATGATGGCTTTTATTTTTGGAATGAAAGATGATATAACCATATATGAAGAACAAATGGCTATCTTATTTAGATTGAAAACTATTGACAAGACTCAAGAGTATCAGCTTGATTTCTCTGAGCAGATTGCATATTCAATGGTGGAATAACTTGCCCAGTTTAGATCTAAAGGAATTTTCAAGTATTCCTCTTATTTGTTTCACCTTATGTTGTACCAAAACTCTGGCATCTTTTCCCAACACATGCATTTAAATATGTATGATCTAAGATTCGGTCTATAGAGGACCACTCTTGTGTCTGCATGGACACATATCTTGTCAAAAACTAGTGACCCATATGAATTATGGGAACTTTTTGTTGCCCCTACTTTTTGTCATCTGAGCCCAAAACTAGTTATAAATAAACTGTTTCCAAGTGTTTCAAATCTTATGACCAATATTCCTTGTGATTAATTTTTTGGATCCCATCATACTATTATTAGAGTCCATGGTTTTAGTGGGGAACCAGTGTTTCTACCTAATATTTTGACCCTTAGGTTAACATTCTTAGAGGTCACCAGGTAGGTGTATATGGTAGATAATGAATATGGCTCTCGGAAGAAGAAGAGGAAAATGTATGATGTCCCATGGATGGCAAACAACATGGCATTATAGGCTAGAGATGTTAAGATTGTGTTGTTTAGAAAGATATCCTTCTTGGATTTCCTTCTAATTGAAGATAAATGGGTATATGACCCAAATAGTTTCATAGCTTCATGGATCAGGACTAATAGGGTTGCTGCCAAAATTGCACATGAGGGCCACCCCTTTTGGGAAAACAAGAAAAATCCTAGGGAAGATATTCCTAAGTTTTATGTTGAATTGATAGATTTGCCCCTTCAACAAAATAGACCATGGGAAACTTTTTATGTTAAGAAAAGGGATTTTTATCCTAAAATTAGAATGACTTCTAGTTTAAGAAGAGAATTAAAGAATAAAGACTAAAATGCTAAAAAATAGAAGCCTATTGGAAATATAGGCAAGAGATTTGTGAGATAACCCACTCTTTTGGAAATGTGGATTCAAATGAGAAATGGGAGGAACTCTGGGATGAATGTCATCTATCTCTTATGTCTAGCCCTGATACAAGCAATTTTTAGACATAGGGTGGAGAGCCAGAATCCAGAACAAAATCTAGTCAAACATCGCAGGCAATAGAGCAAACTTTAGTGGTAGTCGCTATAACTATTTGGCCCTAATCTCTTAGTTCCAGAAAAAAATAAAAGAGTTTTGTATATTCACCACCAAAATATTCTCCATCAGTGTCAGTCTTTGAGGTTCCCAGTTCTACACAAGCACCACTAGCAGCAGTGGTAAATATTGAAGAGAAGGGAACACAACCAGAAGAAGAAACACTAAGAAAACATAAGAGGCTGAGGTTCCAACTTGATTCAGAGGAGAGGGTAGAATCCTAAAAACACCAATCATAGAGTACTTTGGTTACTCCTCAGGTAAGTATTGTTTGTCCTCTTCCTTCTCAATCTCTTTCTTCTCTTATAGGGGTGATGATTCCATCAGGCCAAACACTATCCCCTACCACCTTTGCAGTGCCCATTTCTCATTTTTCCCCATCTATCCATACTAAATCTATATCATTGCCTCACTTTTCCCACTCTATTCCCAAGAAAATACCTCCTTAGATTGCCCATAGCCAATAATTGGCTATTCCATATGGCTTGCCACAAAGTTATCCTTTTGCGGGTGGGAACATTGCCTCTCCTTCTACCTTCCAAACTCAAGTAGACGCTGTTAGGAAGGCAAGGGAAGCTCAAAGGGATAAAAAGAGGATAAAAGATAATAAGGCCTTGGCTATAGCACATTTGAGGTCACAATTTGACCCAATCTAATAGCAACTGATGGTGACTCATTTGTCATCGAATATAGTCAAGCCAAATGAGCAGATGCAGCCTGAAGATTACACAATGAATGCAGTGGATATAGACATGTACCTATTCAAACAACAAGATAGGGTCAAGCTGATAAATGAATCCACTTCTATAGTAGCTAAATATTATTTGAAAATATCAAAGAAGCTATAGAAAATGGAGGCTGACATAGCCCAAGAGAAGGCAAACTATAACAATTTGACTATATAGATTAATACTAAGAATAACGAAATAGAGAGTCTAAATAAACAATTGAAAGATACTATTTCTCTTCAGACTCATCAGGCTATCCAGGCCCAAAATGATTCTTTGAAAGCAGGGCTAATGTAGGTGAAGGATGTAGTGACAATCTTAAGGTGGGAAAAGGCAGCTTTTCAGGAAAAATGTGATGAAAGCCTGCTACAGGTTACTCAACTTCAATAGAAGCTGTTGAATGAGTAGAATAATACCATAGCTATATAAGCCCAACTTCAAGCCAAGTGACAAAGGGCAAAACAATTGACACTTGAACTAGCCAATAGGCCAAAGAATGTAGGGGTGTTAAATTTGGTGAAGGAGCTTTATGAATTAATATGGAAAAGAATCTCTATGGAGATTATTCAGCTCAGACAAAAATTATGTGAAAAGGTGGAGACATCAATAGAAGACACTTTATCTACTATTTCTGTGAGAGTGTTTGACTCTCAAATGCTGCTATAAAAGCTCTATGATGCAACTAATGGAACATTGTCGATAGTAGGGATTAATGATAGAATGATCATTGCTAAAAGAGTGAATGAAGTTCTCAATTGCAATTCCTTAGCAATCAATTTTAGAGAGATTTTAGATGTGATGAAAGAAGGAATCAAAGACATGAAACAACACATCAAAGATATGGTGTAATTAGGTCTTCCTTCCCCTTTTCTTGATGACAACACTGTGTTGATGATTGATGAAATTAAACCTTTGTTGTTGGTCAGGAAGAATGATCAGGGAATTTTTTAAGATTTAAGGGATGATTCATCAGTGCCTAAAGTAGAAGTTATTTTGATTCCTATTTCCCAACTTGAATTCAAATTGAAGGCTATAGTTCAGATTTTGTAGAATTTTTCACATAAAGATATTATCAATCTTGATTTAGCCTTTCAAAAATTGCAAAATAAGCAGGGATTATCTGATCATGAGTGGTCTACTTATCAGATAGCCTTATTGAAGCTATGATTTTTTGTCATTTTGATCATGCGGTAGTTGTGGATTATTTTTGAGTAGGCTCAAAAGTCTTTGGGGTCACCAATAACTATAGAGTAAAAATTACTCTACATTTTATTTTGATTTTCAGTTGCGTAATCCAAATTTTTGTCCCTGCACATTTTGGTTTGAGACAGTGAATTTTGGACTCAGAGCATGGGCTTAAATTTCTTCTTGCTTAAATTTTTTCTAAGTGTTAAAATCGAGCGGAAGTTGCCAAGTGTCATCGGCCAAGGCACTTTTCATAATTTCTATAAGTTGTTCGAAACGTGCCATGTGTCCCATAGTAACTCAACAGAGTGCAACAAGTGTCGACATCCACATCTCATGTTTCTTATATGTTTTAAAGGCTTCTTTTCAATAAGATTTTCTCAGGATCAAGCGAAAGGTTGCAAGTGGCAACTACAGAAGGTTTCAGTATGCTTTTCTAAAAGTAACAGAAGATACCACATACCCCTAGCTGAAGAGAGTAGAAGCTGCCATGTGTCAACATCTGAATTATCTTCACTTTGTTTCATTGATAAGTAAAGACTGTGGTGGGTCCCAAGTTCTATTTCTAAGGTAAGTAAAAGTTGCCAAGTGTCTTTATCCATGTAAATATGAAATGAGGCCTGAATATTTCTATAGTATAGATAGAGTGATGTGGAGACCAATAAGTGTCACCTTTTGCGGGATTCTCAAAGGGTAGCTAAAAGCAGTGGAGACTGCCACATGCCCCTTGATAAAGATGTGCAAAAAGTGCCACATGTTGTTGTTCCCTTTTTGAAGTTACTCAGATGAGAAGTGTTGTGGGTCCCATTTTCTAGAAGCTATTAAAGTTTTAAATAAGTAGACAGTGACAGATGTCAAAGACAGAACACTCCTGAGAAAAGACACAGTAAAGAGTATAGGTTACATAGAAAGTGTTGTGTGTCTTTAGTAAGTGCTGCAAAACACACCAAGTGTCATTTTCTAGTGCCTCCTAAATAATAAGAAGGTTTTCAAGTAGAGTAGGGGAATTGGCCAAGTGTCCTCTCCCATTTGAAAGTGGTAAGCATCTTGGGTATCTATTTCAACCAATGAACTTGTAGAAAGATAGAATGTTTCAAATCTAAGAAATATCTTATGTTAGACACTTCTAGCTCAGTTAGAGTTTAGTTAGACCATTGGATTGGGAACATGCGGACAATCTAGAACTAATCTAAGGATATAAATATGGGTGTAGAGATCAACATAAAGAGGATCAGAAGATAGAGAGAATTTTTTGCAAGAGATTATTGTCAAGAGTTTTTAGACTATTTTAGCTGTGATCAAGAATATCATTTGCCTTTGTTCTATTTTCTTGAGTTAGAAATTTTATGTAACTGTGCATGTTTCTATGCCTTTTATGTGACTAGAGAATTAATAAGAAGATTGAGTTTTGTGCCTTTGTTGATATTTTTTTGTGTCACTACAAAATTAGTCTAAGTTGTGAGCCTCTATTTCTATCATTTTCGTCTTTTACATTGATCATGCCTTGCTCGCTCTTTAATGTAATTGAATCTTACATATAGCCTCACTGTGCTCAAAATTAAGGGTCAAATTAAATTTAGGTGCATCACCATAGATTTTATTTCATTGCACTTGTGATTCTATTTAATTCATATCCCTTTTCCCATTATACACTTGATATAAAGAAGAGCCAACTTCTTTAAAATCTAGAGGTTGTTTCAGGTTGCAAGTCCCACATTCCTAAAACTTCCCATTATTGGTGTTAGATATAGCACAATTTTAATCATCAATAAGTTTCACTTTCACCTGCACTTGCACAATGTTGTATCTCAATTGTTTTGAAACCACACCCTATAATGAACACCTACACTTTGAAAAACACCTACACTTTGACTCTAATCCTCAAACCCACACCTTGTAAATAAACCATCAACCTCTAAAGGCCACACCACATTCTATATATATATATATAATTAAATAGGATCCATGAAAAGAGGATAAAATGTGTCATTATTATCTAATATAAGCATTATCTACTCAATAAAACTTAGTTCCACATCAACAAACTCATCCATAAGTACATCTAAGAAGGAACATGCCAAACTTATGGTCTCCACCTTTCAAGGGCACATTTACCAATACCATGTGATCACAACCAACTCCTTGAAATAAGCAAGGCATTCCCTTTTCCAATAAATAACTAACTCCCTCAAAACAAGTAAGTCAACATGGGAAAAGGCATCTAACAACTAACTCCATAAAACATGGAAACATAAAAATTAGAAATATACTAGGAATATTCCCTTCACATGTGGAATAAGGTTCAAAAAAATGTGGAGTGGGTAAAAATGTGATGCCCACATATGTGTATATTTTTAGGCCCCAAAAATATATTCCTATCATCATGTGATAGCCCCAAATGGCTCCACACTCAACAATCTCCCACTTGGAGACTATTTCTCTTGAATAAAATCTATCACTGCTCCATGACCACTAAGGCTAACTAAATTTGAACATAGTCTCAACTTGTCCAATGTGACCACCTTGGTAATCATATCCACAAGATTTTGGCTAGTATGAATCTTCTCTAGCTTCACCAAGTTCTCCTCCAAAGCTATCCTGATGAAGTGATAATGTAACTAAATGTGTTTCATTCTCAAGTGGAAAATAGAGTTCTTTGTAAAATTAATAACACTCTATCACTTTGTAGTCTCCCAACTTCCTACTCATGCCCCAACTCTAGAAATAACTCCTATAACCAAATCATCTTATTGTTAGCCTCTATGATAGCAACATACTCTACCTCTATGGTTGATAAAGCCACAACCTTTTGTATTCTAGAAATCTAACTAATCATTATATCTTCAATGGAAAATATATATCCTATCATACTTCTCCTACTATCAATATCCCCTACCATATCCAAGTCCACATAACCACATAAAGTGGTATCTAATTTACCATAACATAATTCAAAATCCATGTTTCCTCTCAAATATTGAAGAATCCATTTCAGTACCTACCAATGCTCATAACCTGGATCACTCATATACTTGCTCATAACTCCCATTACTTGGGCAATATCCGACCTAGTACAAACCATGGCATACATCAAAATACCAACTACCAATGAGTAAGGTACCTTGGACATCTTAATATTTTCAAATTCCATCTTGGGACATTACTCCTTTGTAATCTAAAGTGGCCTACCAAAGGAGTATGAATAGATTTAGCATCTATCATATAACATGCTAAACCTTTCTACGACTTTCTTCACATAATCTGATACAGATAAAACTATCTTCCTCTCCTTCCTGTCATGAGTAATCCTCATATGAAGGATTTGCTTTGTATCAACTAAATCCTTCATAGAAAAGGAATTACTAAGTTGTTTCTTGAGCATATGAATATGTTGTATGCTCTTTCCTACAATTAACATGTCATTGACATACAAACATAATATAATAAAGGAACCATCATCAAAATGTTTGATGTGCATGCAATGGTTAGAATGACACCTTTGATATTCTTGTTCCAACATAAAATAATCAAATTTTTTGTACCATTATCATGGATCTTTTTTTAGGCCATACAAGCTCTTCTTTAGTCTGCACACATAGTTATCCTTCCCTTTGAATTCATAACCCTATGGTTGCTTCTTATATAACTCTTCATCCAAATCACCATGAAGAAAAGAAGTTTTCACATCTAACTATTCTAAGTGAAAATCCTCAACTACAACTAAACCAAGAATAAACCTAATAGAAGTCATTTTTATAATAGGAGAGAAAATCTCATCAAAATCAATACCTAATTTTTGTGAAAACACCTTGACCACCACCCTAGCCTTATACCTTTTTCTCTTTTCATCCTCTTCTTTTATCTTGAATATCCACTTGTTTGGTAATGCACTCTTGCCCTTGGGTAGCCTTACCAAATCCCATGTTTGGTTCTCCATGAGAGATCTATGCTCTTCATCCATGGCTTGCTCCCACTACAACTTGGCATCTACCTGCATTGGTTCATCATAACAATCTAGTTCTCCATTGTCAGTGAGTAATAAATAATTCAAAAAAAGAGAAAAATGTTCAGGTGCTCTTCTTACCCTAGAAGATATTCTTACCATAGAAGTTTGGGGTCCTTGTGTAGAAGGTTACTATACTAAATCCTTGGATACTTTGCCATCCACAATGTCATCTGATACTATGTACTCTTTTTGTTTATGATCTTGTTCCTAAAACTGATCCTTATGCATGAATTTTTCATTAAATACTACATCTATAAACTGAAATATTTTCCTATCTTTAATGCTCCATAAGTGGAAACCAAAGTCATCCTCACCATAACCAACAAATGTGTATTTTTTTGATTTAGGTTCTAGCTTGGTCCTATACTCTTTCTTAATAATATAAAAATCCTCACATCCAAAGACTATAATAAAAAAATAATCAACATTCTTACCAGACCAAGCTTGTTCAAGAATGCCTCCATCCAAAGGCATAAAAGGTCATCTATTAATTAAATATATTTTTGTGGTAACTATTTCTACCTAAAACTATAAAGGCAACCCTACATGTAACCTCATACTCCTAGCATGTTCCATTATTGTTCTGTTCATCCTATTAGATACCCCATTATACTATGGAGTTTCTAGAACCATCCTTTGCCTATAGATTCCATTGTTAGAACAATAATCAAAGAAAGAATTACTACAATACTCACCTCTATTATCTAATTTGAGACATTTCAATTTGAGACTTGTTTCATTCTCAACCAAGGCTTTTCACTTATTAAAAGTGTCAAATATATAATATTTATTTTTAATGTAAGAAAACCAAACTTTCCTATTTACATCATTAATAAAAGCAACATAATAATTAGATCTATCAATAAAATATACCTAAGATCGTCCCCATACATATGAGTGTACCAGATCTAACTTGTGATCTTTATTTTTTGGGTCCAATCTTTAGGAACTAACCCACTTCTATTTCCCATACACACAATTCTCACAAAATTCTATATCTAGATCTTTCAATCTAGGCATGTCATTATGGCTCATATGATTGAGCTTGTAGTGCCACATAGTTGCATCTCCATCTATAAAAACTAATTCAATAAAATCAATAATACTATTCGAATATAAAGTACCAACTTTTTGACCTCTTGAAATCACAAGAACACCTTTAGTAACTTTCCAAGAATCTATAATAAATAATACAAACATCCCTCACTACCCAATTGCCCCACTGAAACCAAATTCTATCTCAATATAGGCATGTGTCTAACATCCTTAAGGATCCTTGTATTCCCATTCTATATTTTAACCTAAACACAACCTTTACCTACTATCCCACATGGTTCATCATCACTAAGAAATACATTTCCTAAATTCTCTTGAACATAATTAGTAAAATAATGCCTATGTGGGGTGACATGAATATAAGCCCCTAAATATAAAACCCAAGACTCATCCTAACATGATTTACCTGATGTAATATTTACCTCATTTATTTTCTCTTTGTTGGCATTCTTATCTTGAAGTGACCAATAATCTTTATTTGAGTGTCCACTCTTCCCACAATGCCAGCATATCATCTTGGATCTAGATCTAGACTTAGATCTACCTTTTGACTTTCCACAATTGCCTTTGCTCTTATCCTTTTGCCTTCTTCTAGTATCAATAGATAAATCATTACCTAAATATGATTCACCAATTTTTTGACTTCACATGTCCTCACTAAGGATCACACCTACAACATCCTCAAAATTTAAGCTTCCTTTTGTAAGGAATGCATTACTCACAACCATAACCAAACTATCCCAACTATTAGGCAAAGATCATAATATTAGAAAATATCTAACTTCATCATCAAACTTAATTCTATATCATGTGAGCATACTTACAATAGTATTAAAATCATTTAAATGATTAGCTATTAAACCATTATTAGACATTTTCATGTTAAATAATCTTTTCATAAGAAAATTTTTATTAGGAGGAGAGGGTTTTTCATACAGCTTTCCAAGTTTATCAATGAGATCCTTAGTAGTTTTCTCATCAGAAGTATTAAATGCAATAGAAGACACAAGGCATAATAAAATGGGTCCCAATGCCTTCCTATGAATTAATGACCAATCCACATCACTCATACTTATAGGTTGTTCTACTTTCCCCTCTAAGGGGTGATGTAGCTCCTTCTAATATAGGTAATCCTCCATCTACATTTTCCACAAACCAAAATGCTTACCATCAAACTTCTCAACTCTAAATATGATATTTTCTCTAATAGCTTCCACTTAAGTTAATATCCTTCATATGTTTTACCAATTTAGCAGAACACACAACCAATGGCTTTGATACTAGTTGTTAGGAATAAAACACTTTTAAACTAGATTTACTATTACCATAAACTATATCTAAATATATGAAATAAAATGAATAAAAAAAACATTCCTCAACTCACCATTATTGTGAAATAATAAATGTGATAATAATATAATAATAGAGATAACATAGATCTAACATGGTTAACTCAATTTGGGTTACATTCACCAATGAAAGTTTTCAAATAAAAATAGTAATCTAAATACCAAGACTATAATAAACTCTCATAGAGATATAAAAATATCTTGTATAAAATGTTACATAAATAACTTCACTTTCACTTTCACCTACACAATGTTGTTTCTCGCAAGTTGCTAAACCACACCTTGTAATGAACATCTACACTTTGTAAAACACCTGCACTTTGACTCTGATCCTCAAAGCCACACCCTATAAATAAACCATCAACCTATAAAATCCATACCACACCCTATATATGTAGAAAATTAAGTAAAATACATGAAATGAGGAGAAAATGCATCATGTTTATCCAAGATAAGCATTATCCATATCACCAAACTCATCCAAAAGTCCATCTAAGAAGGAACATACCAAACTTAGGGTCTCCACCTTTCAAGGGCACATTTACCAACTCCATGTGACCATAATAAAATCCTTGAAATAAATAAGAAATTTAATTTTATAATGAACAGATATATCCATCAAAACAAGGAAGTAAACATAGGAAAATGCATCTAATAACTAACTCCATAAAACATGGAAACATAGAAATTAAAAATTTACTAGGAATATTCAACTCACATGTGGAGCAAGGTTCCACAAAAGGTGGAGTGGGGAAAAATGTTTTCCATACATATGTGGATAGAGGGTCTTAAAAAGTTTCATACACTCCCTTGTATTTATTTTCATGGGAAACTAAATCAAAATTTGAGGCCAAGTGTGCAGGGTGTGTGAGAGAAGAGTTATTTTGACTATAGATGGTGATAGCTCATTTTGGGAAGATTATAGATGACTAGGAATAAAACCCATGCATGGATAAACATGTATGAAATACTTCCCTATCATTCCAATCATTAGACCTTTCCATAATCAGTTTTGGAATATTTAAATAGGGCTAAATCATGAAGGCAGTTTTATGAGCCAATAAAAAGAACTCCTATGCCACCTTTCAAAAGTTTCATGACTTGGGTGAAAATTTTATCTTATAAAATTACATGGTATATTTCACATCCTCTTATCATTTAAATTTAACTTACTTTATTATCTTTAAAAGTGTCCTTGTGACCTTTGAACTTGTCTCTTATCCTCTCTCTCTCTCAAGTTCTGTAAGAACTGGCCATTTTGGCCTTTCTAAATTATGCTCCACCTAAGTATTGTGAAACCTTAATCATTTTCATACCACGGATAAATAAATACTACCAATTTTTACCTATTATGTGAATAATAATATAATGTTTTACTTGGATTATTGATCTTGTTTAGTGATGACTCTTATTTCCTTAGCATGTTATTTCATTCTCTCACCTATTTGCAGTTGGAAAGCTTCTTCCTTAGTGATGTGAAGTGTTTTAAGAAGTGTCAAGGTTCAGTGAGTTATCCTATTTAATAATGTAATTATATACCTATTTTTTATTCCTCCTAGCTTAAACATTCACCATAACCTCATAATGAAATTTTGATGAGAGAAGATGTAGATTGGAGAAGTGTATGTTTGGTTAGTCCCTTGTTCTCATGTCTAACATGTAGTTGGTTGGTAGTCATCTAATAATTTAGTGTATGACCTCCCTTAGGATAGTTTTATTTTAGTTTTATCTCTCCATTTTCCATTAAATTTTTATGTATAGTAGCTTTTTATAAGTGGTACATAAAGGGAGCTAGCCCTATCTAGAGATTCACCTCATTCTTAGGTTACCCACGGCCTAAAAGTGTTTCAATTGTGCGACTTGGATGAGAAGAGATGAGACATATCATAAAAGGGTGAAAATACAAGTGATAATATTTTTTTTCATGCTTAATGGGACTCTTAGTCAAATAATTTGAAATATTTTTGGTGTTGTCTTTTAACACATCAACCTGTGGAGGCATTTATCTAAACATCAATGGCGATTCTAAGATTTCATCAATTGGTCAAGTAGCCCACATATTCATTTGAAGATTTTTGATAATAATTCCTTATGTACTTTATTCATAATGAATTTTCATTTTTTAATTTTGTGTTGAGTATTATTTTACACAAGTTGGCGAGGTTTATCAAGCTTATGGCATTCCCTAATAGCCTTGTTGGCCTAGTTGGTGAATGAGAAGAAGAGATTATAAGGAGAATTTGGAAGGTTTTAGGGTTACTTGGTAAGTTGAAACACACATATGGCAGCATAAAAAACATCACAAAGAAAGATGAATCCCATCTTGGAGGTCTAGAGCCTCAAAAGTGTAGACAGGCTTATGAGGCATGGTTATGCCTGAATATCCAAACAAGATGTCACTTTAAATTGTATCTTTAGGAAAGCTTTCAAAATAATTAGAGCATGTTTTTGGGACCATAATAGAGGTTTATAAGCTATTGGGATGGAGGTTAAGCCATGGAAAGGTCATTTTTGGACTTTGGGAAAACTCAAGCCTATGTAAATGGAGAAAAGAGCTTGATGGGGCATCTTTGAGTACTCATATCTTCTCTAAAGATTTGCATGGAAATATAAGAAGTTTGGAGAGGTTATCAGAGATCCTTGACCTCATGTTTGTGGAATTTCCTAGCAATTCCAATGTCTCAACTTTATGAACAAAGCTTAAGGGAAAAAATGGCCTAAAACCCTTACAAACCTTGGTTATACACTTGATGAAGGAAATGGAGGTGGAAAGCTACTCTAATGGCCTAGTTTAACCCTGAAATTGATTGAACCTTGTAGAAGACTCTCAGGATCCTCCCCATGCTTTTGTAATATATGAAATTATATGAATAGAGTATAAAATAAGGTTTTCTTAATGTTCTTATGTGTTTTTTAAGTTCTAGGAGTCTAAAGATGAAAATCACGTGGAGTGGAATATTGAGTCTCAATATAACTCCCCATGTCAATTAAATGCCTTATAAAAACTCCTAAGTGTCTCAACAAGAGCTCTCATCTTAGCCAATCAAAACTGGCATAGTGAACATGGTAGTGATAAGTGTGAATGCTTTAAGAAGATGTATTTTTAAGGTGTATCTGATGGATCTAAGGTCATGGAGGGTATTGAAGAGTTTCATCCTCTACATTATATGGATTTTAATGGGAAAATAAAGCCAAAAATGAGGCCAAGTGTGTAGGGTGTGTGAAAGAAGAGTTACTTTGATTGTAGATGGTATAGCTCATTTTGGGAAGATTCTAGATGACTAGGATTACAACCAATGCATGGAGAGGCATGTATAAAATAATTCCCTCTGATTCCAATTATCAGACCTATCCCTAATTTTTTTAAATTTTAAATTAGGGATAAATCATGAAGGTATTTTTTTGAGCCAATGAATGCAACTCATATGCCACCTTTCAAGAGTTTCATGACTTAGGGTGACACTTATCTCTTCTAACCTTACATGGTCCATTTCACATTCTCTTCTCATGCACATGTAACTCATTTTATAATATTTAAAAGTTTCCTTGTGACCTTTGAACTTATCTCTTATTTTCTCTCTCTCAAGTTCTATAAAAGCTAGCCATTTTGGCCTTTGTATACTATGCTTCACCTGAGTATGGAGAAGCTATACTCATTTTCATACCATGGATCAATAAAGGATACTAATTTTTACCTTATCCATGACTATTCATAGTGTGTTTCACTTAGATTATTTATCTTGCTTTGTGATGACTATTATTTCCCTAGTATATTATATCATTCTCTCACCTATTTATAGTTGGAAAACTTCTTCTTGAAAGTCATGTGAAGTGTTCTAAGAAGTGTCAAGGTTGAGTGAGTTATCTTATTTAATAATGTCATTATAGACCTCTTGTCTAGTCCTCCTAGCCTAAACATTAACCATAACCTCATAATGAAATATTGATTTGAAAAGATTCAAATTTGAGAAGTGTATGTTTGGTTAGTCCCTTTTTCTCATGTGTAACATGTAGCTCATTGGTAGTCATCAATTAATTTGGTGTATCACCTCCTTTAGGATAGTTTTTTTTTAGTTTTATCTCTCCCTTTTCCCTTATAAGTTTAGGTATAATAGTGTTCTACAAGTGGTACATCAAGGGAGCTAGCCCTATCTAAATATTCAACTCATTCTTAGGTTACCCACAACCTATAGGTGTTTCATTTGTGACATTTAGATGAGGAGAGATAAGACATCTCCTCAAAGGGTGTAAATCCAAGTGACAACAATGATCAAGAGAGAGATCCATCAAATTGGCTTGAAAGCTTAAATATATAGCAAAATTGAAGAGATATAGACAATATGGCATAAAGGATAGAAGGATAAGTCAATTAAACATAAACTCAAGTCAATATCCTTTTACAATTATAAAAAATAGTCTTCAAGAAGTGTCTTCATGTTGAAATTATTTGCATGATCTTCTCTTTAGCATTGGAATGAGGATGGTGGGCCCTTTAGACTTGTCAAAATCTATTTGAATGAATGATACACCATAATTTTTTGGATAAATACACTTGAAGTGAGTTCAAACTATGTGAATGTCCTTCCTTTAAATGAAAACCAAGTAGAATGCATGATGCTAGTCAACTAAAATGATTGGTCCTTAAGACAAGATAACTCCACTTACGCCCTTTCCTTGCATTAATTGACACTTATAGACTAATTTATGCATGGAATATCTAATTAAATAGAATATATGAAGTTTTATAACTCAAAAACAACTCATTGATATCCTTTTAATACCATTATTTAGTTGGTTTGACTTGCCAAATAGGCCTAGTAGCCTATTCTTATATACTTGATGGATTTTGAAACCTACATGAAAACCATGAAAAATAAAAAACCAATGATATATAGGCCTATAAAAATAATCCATATCATGAAATATATCCTTTTTATGAAGAAAGACCTGCCACTCAGTCAAACTAGTTAACTAGGTCAAAACTGTCTCAATTTCCTATAGAGTGGCTATTTTGGAGAGATAGTAAGGGCACTTCCAGGCATATTTTTTACAACTTAATGTTTTTATGATGAAATAAAAGTCTAAATATTTTATCTCCATGTATTTTATTTCATGTAAACTTCCTTGTATCTCATATTTTTTTCTCTAACCCTTATAACATAGCTTAAACTCCTCAAGAAGCCTACCTGCTCCAATGGTGATCGACATGCTAATAATTGTGTCAAAAAAGTGGGAAATTAAACTTGTAAAAATAAGTATAAAATTTAATTATTATTTTTATGTGGTCATAAATATACCTTGTACCAAAAATGAGGTTTAGATTCCACCTGTAGGAGCTTCAAATATATCATTTCCTCCAAAAAGGCTTGTAATGTTGATTGTGACTACATTTTCATAATAGGAGACTATGTTTTCATGTTTTACCAAGTATTTGAGTTTTAATAAATATATATAGTCCTTTAATAGGTCATAAAAACCTTATTTATCCCTCTTTTACCCTTTATCAGTCACTTAGTGGATCATGTTGCCTATCACAAAATCCTTCTTTTTTATAGGCTCTCAAGACTTACACTTTGACAACATTGTTGTAGGTGTTTAATGAAGGGAATGGAGATTAATAATATGTATCACACCATTAATTTTCACCTTTGGTACCTTTAAAAAACTTTTAACCTTTCTCTTAATCCTCCTTTGGAATATTTTCCCTCAAATAATGCTTTCTAGCCTTCACACAGTCATATTCCATACAGTTGTTGTATTGTCACCTTAATACATGATTTTGATAGTACCCTAGTTAATTAAAAAATGATTTTAAGATGTTATTTCCACTTAAAATTGATTAATTTATTCACAAACCTCACTTGATTTGAGTTGATGGTCTTGTTTGTATTTTACTTGTACATGATTGTGAGAAAATAAGTCCATTTGTATGGTTGTAGGTCTCCAACAATTGATTTTGACTATGTTTGTCATTGAGATTAATTTATAAATTATTTATATTATTATAAAATCCATCATCAATTATTAATCTTCCATATAATTTTAAACTATTCAAAGTGAGTCACTATGTTCATAACTTGCTTGGACTTGAAGATATGCCTTTAGCTATATGTGACTATAGGTGTTGTTCTAGGGTTAGAATTGGCTGTAGGTGGTTTTATTCGAGTGAAATTTTTCATTATATAACCTAATTATCATCCATCATCTCTTTGGGTCATGGATATTATCAGGATACTCTTCTTTATTGTCATGGAAAACTCTTCTTCACTCCCTTTTGGAAATAGGCCTGAGTTTCATAATAAGGTTGTAGATGAGATTTTTAAGAGGTGAACTTGATTATAATAGTGTTTCCAAAAATATTAATCAAAATTTATGAGTTAATTTCTCCATTATAATTTTGAAACATTCATTAAAATTGAATCCCCTTTTGACTAATATGCATGATCTTGATACAAGCTTGAGGAGAGCTTGTGTTCTCATTATGGCTATAGGTGAATCTTAATGAAATGGATGACTATATCATGACTTATAGAACCATTCTCATATTATTAATGAGATAAAAAAATCATTGTTTCATGAAACCTTCATCCATGGAGACTTCACCAATGATCAATTTTCCCTCATCCTTCAAGAGATTGAAGGTATGACTGTATACTAGTAGTTCTTTGTATGGTTTTAGCTTAGTGTTTCAAGAGGTATTGCTTACTACAATACTTACTTAGGGTTTTAAAATATTGAATATCCCCTGATGATTATGTATCATCATTATCTTTTTTTATCATTTTCTTGAAATGACACTCCTCCATAAGCCAATGTTTACTCTTGTATGCTATTTTGAATGACCTTTAGCCTTAAGATGGTTATAGGTAATTATCTTGAGGTCTTATATGGATTGTAACAATACAAAAATATTATAATAAGTGTAATTTTGAATGGGTTTCATAGTATGCATTGAACACTTAGATCCCATATTATTCACCATGTAAGTCATATCTTCTTGCTTGTCATGACCATCTTGAGAATACCTTTGATTGTCTTAAGATATCCTACACACTCAAAGGTAGGTGAAGATTAGGGTATTGACTTTTAAATAACATGGTTCTCCTTGATTTGAAAGGTAATTAATATTATTCCACCACCATAATCATTTTATTTTTTATAAAACCATACCTACTTCATAACATATCATCATGACCTCTTCTTGAAGAAAGGCCTCTCTTCACTATTCTTGACTGTAGGTAGGTATATGTATTATTATAGACCTTGGGATGATTAATAAAGTTTTTAAACAAGTAAAAAAATTCTCAAAATCCCTTTAATTTATTCCTTAACCTATATAGTCATAATAACCTCATATAAGGTCTTAAACCTTGAAAATCTTCCATAGCTTGAAACCCTTTGGCTATAGTAGTGGTTCTAAAAGTTAGATGTAGGTGTGAATTTCAAGAAATAAGCCTAAGTCCTTGTGTCATTTTAAGGCTTAGAGATAAATAATATTATTACACCATTCCTTGAGACCTCCATCATGATTGAAAACATATGAAAACAAGGATCATGTTAAGAACCCTTGTCTTATTGTTGACTGTTAATCTATTTATTAAGTGCTTAGTACTAGCTTTAGGTGTATATTTCCATGAGAAGATTGCAAAAAATTGAGTTTGGTTATTTTATGATATGGTTTTGATACAAAACTTATATCAATGTTCCTAAAACATACCTCTCCATCATACTATACTCCTTTCTTGAAAGCAAAACTCTTTCAACAACCCTTATTCACTTGACTATATTTGAATTTTGTTTAGGTTATGTATGGACTATAACCTATAAATTACCTTTGAGTTTACCTAACTATACTATCTTGTTACTTAGATTCCTATATCATACTCTCTCAAGTCATTTGATCACTTATTACTCCCATTGACCCATTCAATCATGTACCACTTTTCTCTTACCTTTCTTCATGATTGAAACATGACTGTTTATGTGGTTTTAGGTGCATGTCTAATTGAAACCTAACTATAGAAGTGTTTAGGTACTCTCACATTATGATTCTTGGTGGGTTCATACTCCATAATGTGTTTAAAAGTCTCTTTATTGTCTTAATGATCTCTTTAAATTTATCTTGAAGGTCTCAAACATTGAAACCCTATTCCATAGTTATTTTTTCTCATTTTTTTTACCATAGCTTATCTTTAAGCTTGTTATAGGGTAACCTCATTCTGGTGTGTAGATGATGCTTCATTTATATGCCTACATTCTATATTCAATGACCATGACAAATCCTTATTATTGCCTCATTATAATTAATGGTGAAGTGGAGATGAGTAGAAGGGTAGATGAACATGAATGGAGGATGGAAAATATTAAATGAGGGTGAAAGTGAAGCCTTACAATAACAAAAAGGTAGTGTATAATAGTGATATGGGGATGAAAAAAATGGGGGTGGAAAATATACAAAAGGAGTATTACAAGACCAATATTATGAGTCCTATGTAACCATGAATAGATCCTATTCACACCATATCAAATTTAATGCCTTTGGACAAGGATATGATGACAAAAAAGAAACCTAAGAATTTGCTAAAACCTTAAAGAATGATAGGAAACCTTAAACATTATTAAATTGAAACTTTCTTGGTGATGATTGAGAGAACATGATGTATTATTATCTATGGAAACTTCATGAAACTTTAGGAATAAAAAGGAAAGGACATGAGAACATGATGGAGACCCTGAAAACAAACTCTCATGAAATTTTGATGCTACTTTTTCTTCCCTTGACCATATAATCTCCTTTAGAAGTATCTAAACTATAGATCTACACTTATCTTGTAAAATATAATTTTTTAAACCATAACACATGTGAAAATGACATAGATAATGTCATGAAAAGGTAGATTAAGTTCTTGAGAAGCTTTAAAAATTGGAATTTTCTTGAAATGATGTCATGATGAAGAAAAATTATAGAAAATCGATTGACTTCATGGATAAAATACTATAGAATTATGCATTGAATTCAAATGGATGATTCATGAGGGAGAGGATAAATTTTTTAGAACCATTTAATCTAGTAGGAATCTCTTTGATTCTAGTTTCTTTGGTAAAAATTCTAGACCTGTACCTTCTCTCCTGATCGTACTAGCATCAAACCTAATGGTCTATCTCTATGTGCAAAGAAAAAAGTGAAAGGAAGAATCCACTTTAGGGAATATTTTTTTGTATAATTGTCATTAAATTATTCATGGACCTCTATCATGCCCTATTTCTCCTCCTTTAGACCTCAGATGTATAGATGGTCATACAAGTGTATACCATTCTTGTAAATATGCATGAAAAATGGTCTTTCTTTACTTTTTATTGATTATCAAATATTATAAATACTAATTTCAGTTAATTTTAAGATTAAAACTAATATTTTACATGAAATAACAAATAATTATGATTGTGACATCTTTTAATAGGTGAAATTGGCACATGGGAACTCTAAAAAGGGAATTTTTAGGCTTAAAAATGCATGAAATCACCCTTTTAAAGTATGAAAATTTAGAAATAAGTTAATTAAATTTATTTGAATATATTTTAAGGTATTTTTAATAATTTAATTAACTTTTGGTTCAAAATTTAACATTTAAAGACCAAAACATGTCATTTTTAGTGAAAATACACCTAGTAGACTACTTTGTAGAGGCTATTAATAGGATCCTAGAAAGTTTCAGATTATAGGGGTTGGTATTTGACCTTGATAGGAAAAATTAAAAAAACTTATAACACACTATTAACACTATAATCAAGGTCATATAAATATTTGAAATAGTAATTGTTTTGTCACAAAGCTTCCCTAGTTTGTTGATAGTTATTGGAGACCAAATGAGTTATTTAGAGTTTTGAAGATTAGGCAAATAGTTTAAACTTCATGAAAGAGTTTTTAAATAGTAATAAATTATGATATTGTATTTATCTACTCTATAGGTCTGATGAAACTCAAATTTTAAATTAAATTCCCTTGAGGGCTAGCTAAAGAAGATAGATCCAAAGAAGGCTTGTGTGCATAATCTTAAGACCTTTTACTTGTTTTAAGGTTTGTTTAAAGTGTCATATTCTTGATAAAAAGATGATGAGGTATATAAACGTTCCATGATGGTTATAATATTAGGTTAATAAATAAGAGTCATTGAAATCAGTCACCCAAGGGTTAAGAAGATATGACTACCAAGAAACCCTAGGGTAGAGGAATCAAAGGTATACAGAGCATAAGGTGACCCTAGGGTAGACCAAAGAATTTTATCACCCTAGTATCATGTGGTAAGAGTTAAAACTACATTAAACTTATATTTTAGGGAGGAATAACCATGAAAACCTATATCTTCCCTAAACACATAGACTGGTAGAGTAACTTATAGGCATAATCATAAGATAATGGAGATAAAGTAGAGTTTGGGTAGCCAAGGGTAGTTACAGGGGATAAAAAAAATGGGAAATAATGTATTATGATAATTTTTAACCCTAAATATAATATATAGGTGAATTAAACCTACAAAAATTAGTAAAGGCTAATTAGGCCTAAAGCTAATCTTGAAGCCTAGAAGGCCCACAACACCATGGAGACACTCTCTGATTCCCTAAAGAAAATTGAGACAATGGGAAGCTGTGATAAGTTTTTTTAGGTCTTATGAGATGTTTTTAAATAATAGGAAAGTAGGTATGAATACCATTCTATTTTTTAATACCTATTCAAACTATGTAGTCTTGACAGCTAGTTTGACCCCTCATTTTAGATGCTTGGTTTTTTCACCAAAAGGAGACTTGGACCAAATTATATTATAAAAATTTGAGGACCCATATGTACTTTAGATTTATAGAGAAAAGGGTTTGAATATATATCTAACATTTATTAACCATTAATAAGACTGATAACATGTCCAAACTTCTTACAAAAGAGTATAAACACACTTCCTTACATACATATATTGACATACCTTTTGTATAGGAATCCAATATTCTCAATAAAGTTAAAGGATTATATGGAATAAATATCCATGGTAATAAGTTTTGGTTTGGAGGTCCATACTTTATGAACCATCATTATGATGTTTTACTTCCAAAACCTTCCCTAAACCCTATTTTAAACTAGTCTTGAGAAAAGTAAAGATTATCTCACCCAAACACCTATGACTCATCATAGAAACACTTGAATCATAAGGTAAACTTAGAGAGGGTCTTAACCATGATACCATTTTGTACACAACTATATGAACCTATCATAAATAGTGTTTTTTTGGAAAAATGAGGTGAAAGAGAGGCAAAAGGTAGTTTAAGAGATACCAATCATTGGAGATGATTTTTTGACACTTTTTTCACCTTCTCAAGACATTAGATGTTTAAGAATTTGTCTATAAATTCCTCTTTGAGTCTCCTCCATAGAGCTAGTCTACAGATGTGAAGGACAAGGAGACCTAATCACCTAGTTTGACAAGTTTATGAGTATGATCTACTAAAGGAGACCTAAGTTATGATTTGAGGCATTTATTTAGGCATAAAACTCATGTGTTCATAGGTTATCAAGATTTTATACAATTTTTTTAATTTCCATCAAATGAAAATAGTTAGGCTATTAGGCTTGATTGGCCTAGTAGAACTACTTGGTTAATAAGGAGACATCAAAGTTGGCATAAATGATTGATGAATGAGTTAATATAGAGTAATAAATGAATAACTAGCCCTTAAATGGAAATCAATGCATAACTGATCCTTATTAGAAATTAATGCATATTCCATGGCATTAATGGAGGAAAGAGTTATTCTATTAACTTGTTCTTCTACTAAAAAGAAGGAGAGGTTATTATATACTTATGATGGCCTAGTGATATCTCATCAATGTGTAACCACTGGTACATATAGTTCTTCAAGATGAGGTTGAAAAAGTAATAATATCACTACCACTTCATTTTAATGCCTAAGAACTCATTCAAAGATCATGCAAAAGCATCAAACATGGAGATATTTTTGGAGGACTATTTGTAATTATTTGTAACTGAAGTAATTTATGAGTTAATAATGGTCACTAATAACCTTTTTCTTCTCTCCTCCATGCTATTTTAACCCTCTTATTATCTCCTTATTTTCTATGTGTTTAGGCCTTATGGCCTTGATTTGGATCACTCACTTGGGTATGAGGAAACTTTGCCAAGTTTTATACTTAATAGACCTCTTGAACTAATGAATAAATTATTGTAAATAATCCATTATTGGTTGATAGTGTCTTTATACTTATTTATATGTGTACAAGTGGTATAAATCTTTCCTTATCATGTCCTTTTCACACCTAAATGTTGATTATTTGTCTTATGTATGTTGTGTGAAGTGTCAAGATAGGCTTCTCATCATTCATCTCCAAGTTATAGTCACTCATTAGTACCTTCATATGAAACATTGTTTCTTAGGAGATTTGGAGATAATGCTTTAGTCTATTTCTAGTTTATTAGTGTTGTAGGAATCCAATATTGAGTGGATAAGTAATATAGGTGAAACACCATCCCTTAGAGTAGGTTTATTTTTTTAATTTTTTATCCCTTTTCACCCATAAATCAATTAGGTCTTAGTACACTAAGCATAAGTGATGTACCAGGGGAGATAACCCCATAATCTATAGGTTTGGTCTAGTTATAAGTAACCCATAACTTGTAGACCAGTCTAATGTTAGTCCAAGTGTGAAGGATAACTAAACAATCTAATTCATAGGGTGAAACTTGGGTTGATAACAAACACAAGGGCGACAAGCCATCTCTATAGTAGGATAATTAATTGTAAACTCAAATAAAGAATATTCTAAATATAAATATTGATATATAATAAAAATAGTAAGTATTAAAAATGATTGATATTGTAATAAATGGAAAATAATGGTACTTATTTGGATTATAGTTAACATGTAGATTTAATGTGGATCATGCTAAAAATAGACAAAATATGGATTCTAGATCAGTTATCAGATTCTATAAATTTGACCTCTCTAACCTCAAACACTTGTATCAACCTTAGATGGTTGCATCAACACTTATGTCTAACCTAGATATAGGTGTCATGTATACAATACCTACTAGACCTATGTGACCACTTGGGATATTTAGGGTTCTATGTCACCTTCACTTTGGTGTTCTTAGATATAGATAAGGGTTATCACTCCTTATCAAATAACAAAACCTTAGTTCTTCATCTTCATAGTGACTATGAGAAAATGGGTTAGTGGGATTAAGGTGTCAAGCTAACCTCAAATACCCATTTATTAGTGGGTGCTACCTACATAGCTACTAATTTGAAGAGGGACTTAGATTGATGTAGTTATCCCATAATATGTTGGTTTATGTGTGCATAAGGGTGAAATATGTGAAAAAATAAGTACAATAATGACTTATCTTGTAACTTATAAAACATGACTCATGTCATGATCCTTAAGTACTTCAAACCTATATATGTGTTATCCATATGATTGATATGGAAATAGGAGAAAAGAGGGAAGCTTTATCCACATTAATACTTGATTGAATGATTTTGGTAACTTGATTTGTGAGAGGTATGAAGTTACTAGGTGAGGAATGAATGAGGTTTGATCTTATATATATTAATCCCATAAAGAAACATTTCACAATAGATCACTTAGGTTAACCATATGGAAACATTTAATTTGAAAATTTGATGGATTTATAGAATTGGATACTTGCATTGGAATAAGACACTTCTATTGACATAGGATTTGACTAGGATGCAATTGTATAGGTAGCTAGAAATTAGACATAATTCTAGAACTTGCAGATACAAGAGATAAGTATGTTTAGATAATTTTGAGTATGATATAAGGTTTAATTCATCAAAATAACATTAGTTGGACTAAAGGATAAGAAACTTGTCATAGGGAGATAGTGTATGCAATAATTAGTGGGAAGGTCTAAAATCGGAAGGTA
Source organism: Torreya grandis (assembly GCA_037957365.1). NCBI lineage: Eukaryota > Viridiplantae > Streptophyta > Pinopsida > Cupressales > Taxaceae > Torreya > Torreya grandis. The sequence continues at coordinate 798,175 of JARHVA010003651.1, forward strand.
CATTCATGATATGTATTTTCTAAGTGTATAAGACTAAGGTACTATATAATTCAAATATAGTGTTTAAAAATAGGCTAAACTATACATATTTAATGATTTTCAAATTTGAATGTTTATAAGATAAATACACTTGCATTGGATAATGGACAGTAGTGTTAATGCTATTATCCAAGTCTGAATGGAAATGGCCAATAACATACAAGGTTATTGGAGATATGTAATTAATAGGGAAGGATATATAATATTTTAAGTATACTATGGGCTATAAGTGATCTGGATAATTAGAATAATAGGGTTTGACTATAAGATAATAATTTAGACCCAGCGATATGGTGAACATGAGCCTCTCAACTATAAGGAAGGTCATGAAATGAAGGGTAGAGTCTTGAGTGATATTTTTCAAGTGTACATGACTAGTTTTATTATATAAATCTAAATTTAAGAATCTACATTCCCCCCTTTAATAAAGTGATGCATAATGATGAAATTAATAGTTTAAAAGAAAGAAATATGTATCATGGTGTATACAACACACCTTTATTTGATTGAGACCTATTTTAAATTGATGTATTTATGACTTGAAACCAAGAACATGTTATAGGTGTAATTAGTGCATATAATATGAAAATTAATAATTAGATATTACTTGAAATAAAATAGAGTAAAGAAAGAGTGCACTTGTGTGTCGATGTAACCATGTTACTCATTGATAGTTTACTTTGGTAATGATGCTTCCTATTTGAAACATTAGAGAGAGGTTAAAAACTAAACCTTGGATATGTGAATAGGGAAATTCAAGGGTGATAATCCCCCATATACAATATAAGGGTGAGTTGTGTCAAGTCCATTGAGATCTCAAAATCTCAATCACACAAGTTTAGTGTATCACAATCTAATCAATCTCACTTGAGTCAAATGTAATAACCATATTAGCTTGAAATAATATAAAATAGTGATAATTCTATTGAGGGCTCTTAATCTTGATCATACTAATCAAATAATCCATCTCCTATAGCAAATAAAATCTTAAAGTTTGCATCTTGGTAGGGTCTGTATTGGTATAATGCGACTAATGTAATTTTAATTTTAGTAATTTTGTATGGGATATACACCTCAAATGTGTCTCAAGTTGATGTATATATCAAAAATTAATGCATGATCTATATAATATGTATCAAAAATATGAAAAAAATTATACCAAATATGAGTCAAATGTGTAATTATTTTCCCATGTGTATATCTAAATCATGTAAACTAAATCAAACTCTACCAATTCTATCAATTGTATATATGTGGAATCATGTCTCTATGACATTTCCCCATTTTGAGGTGAATGGAAAGAAAAAGTTAGTCAACTTATCTCAAAAGGATATGATAAATATGTTTTTTTAGACAATATTTCTAATTTATATAACACCTCAGTCTTATATACTTGGAAAATACATATCATGGATGTACCTTCAAATTTTATACCTTTCTCACTAAAAAAAGGCTCACATACACTATATATATGCCTAATTTATTATCTCTTAGTCTAACCAATGTTATTCTAATTACTCAATCCTTTTATCATGCCCAAAATGTTATAAACCTACTTGTCTTCCATATTTATAAGTTCCAGACCTGCACCTAGTTTTGGTATCCTAAAACTAGTGTTCTAGTCAGATGCCTACATCAATTCAAGTTTATTATATGAACACAAGTGTCTAGTGCCATAAATACATCCAATTTTAAAATTAAGTGTATTATTATGGTTAACACTAGTACTTTAATGAGATATATTCTCTAAATAGATTGGCATAAATATAGGATCAGCCCTCATTCATTCCTCAACTAACACAGACTTATAAAAGACCTAGAGAGACAAAGGAAACTTACCAAAAGCATTATATAAAACATTAAAGTGAGTAAAGATTCCCTATTTTCTCTTATTTTTATATTAGTCATAGGGATAACACATATATAGGTCTAAACTATTGAAAGAACATTCCATGAGCCACATTTTCCAAGCTATAAGCTAAGTCACTATTTTACTTGATTATCAAACATTTCATGAATCACACACAATCCAAAACATAGGGTATAATTATATAAGTCTATAGCCTTATTTATAGTATTGGTATGTAGGTAGGGCTCATTGATAGAGGGGTTTTTGGGTGAACTTGACACCATGTGTCTATTAACCCATTTTTAACACAACCAATATGAAGATAAAGAACTTGGATTTTGTTATTTGATAAGGAGAGATAGTCCATGACCCATATTTAAATGCATTATAATGAAGGTGATGTAGAACCCAAAAGTATCCAAGTGGTTGCATTCAATTTTAATAGGTATTACATACTAGACACCTATGTCTAATTTAGACAACAATGCTGATGTAACCATCCCAAGTCAATGCAAGTTTCCATGAATATAGAGCCAAAATTTCTATAATTAGGTGACTATTTCAGAACCTAGATCCAATCCACTTTCTACCTGTTCTAGATCTAAATTTTTATTAACATCAAAAGTAACTAAGTATATTATTTTCATTTTTAATTTCATATCTAACATAGTTTTCCTTTCCATTTTAACATATCTTAGTGTAATAAATTTGGTATATGTTTTATCTAAGTTTTTCAAACAATTAGGCTGCTTTAGAGATAAACTACCATCCTTATGCCCTAGGTTATCTCTAACACCTTTAACCCTAGATTATCCCACATCTAAATTTTAAACTTAAAATTTTGATAAACCTGACATTTTATCCACAAAACCATATATTTTGATCTAGGGTTTCATGATTCTCTATTTTGGTTTATTATTTAATAGTATTTTATAATTTATAAATTAGATTTTTTTATATCCACATGTTCAATATATATGCATGTCTAGCTCATTTTATGTTATACTTTGTAGTTGTAGCAATAATTTATTATTATAATATGCTAATCCAAATAAATAAGTAGATATGTCAATATAATGAGAGGTTCATCAAATAAAATAAACATAATATTTCCTTTGAAAAGGATGATCTAACATCTCAAGACCTTATAAATTATTATTTACCATTATATATTTAGGTTGGTGTATACAATAAAATTATCAAAAGAGTCCTTGTGGACAATGGTTAAAGGCTCAACATTTGAAACATATATTTTCTTTCATTGGTTGACATTATGATTAATGATTTAGAACCTTATAATATGAGCATCAAAGGAATTGATAACATTTCATGAAAATCATTATGGAAAATAACATTGAATATTACTTTAGGACCCCATACACTACCTACTTTTTGATATTTACGCAAAATGGTTCAAACAATAATATACTATTGGGATGGATTTGGATACATGAAATGTATGTGGTTAAATCTATGCATGATTTAAATTCATCATTAAGGATTTATTTACACATTTCCAACGGATACTAATCTCTTTAAACATCATGCAATGGTCCAACAAACAAATGATCTTGCATTGCAATCATGTAAACCTAGTTTTGGCCTTAAATATTTTATAAGATATGGATACAAATTAAAAGGATTGGGAATACATGAGGAGGGTATGTCTCAACCCATATCTCATAAAAATAACACAACATCAAATGATACACTATTACAAAAACCTAAGAAACTTGTCTTAACTAATGCACCAAGGAGATAATTTATACACTTACCTAAGTCTTCTGATTCATTAGTCTTGTAAATTGCAGAGTGTAAAATTATATCTCTCCATAATATTATATAATTTTATATGAGTAGATATATACATAGAGGTTATGATGTAAATTCTTATTATGACTATCACCAAGGCCCCAACCATTCTACAAATATATGTTTTACGTTGAAGCATAAGATCCAAGATCTCATCAATAACCAAAAGATTAAATTTGATGATCCACTAAAGGAATCATGATTAAAAATTGGTTATAAATAGATGTAAAAAACATTTAATGATCATTTATAATTTTATTTTAAGAAGAAAAAAAAGTGCAAATGGTATACAATGCACAAAAAATATTTCAAATTAAATAAAGACAACCATTCCTACAAAATTTGAAAATAATATTATTCATGGGTAACTCTTATTTTTGAAATAACTATGTTGATACTACACAAAAAAAACTACTTGTAGTACAAGACATTTACAATATCTTGTATTTGATCTAAAAGACTTAAAAAAAAAGAAGATAGTTGGAAAGACTCCTTGGGAAACATAACACTACCAATTGATTGTTGTCATAAAGTATTTAAACATGAATTTGGGTTATTCAAAAAAATATCCATATGAATTTATTTTGGTCACTCTTTTATTATATTAAATGTGTTCAAATTTTTTTTCATTGATGTCAAGTCTAATTCCATTGATGTCAAGGTGTATTTAGTGATTATGCATGATGAGCAGTCTTTAAGGTATGAGATTATGAGATTGATATGATAAGGAAGCCATGTGATAAGATGAATTTCAAGGTAAGCGAGAATATTAAGTAAATAATGTATTATATATAATTTCTTGATATTTTTGTTGAGGTTATGACATGGAAGGAATAGATCAAGGCATCAAGTGCATTAGAAGTTTGAGTCTAGTCATGGCATGGTAAAAGGATGAGTTGGTGTCATGATGAGGTGAGTGGTCTCAGGAATGTGAGAGATTGTTAAGGTTGTATGAGTATGAGTATGATTATGAGGTGTGGATTAACTTATAAGTTCTTCAAAGTGAGCCTAAATGGGTAAAACCTTCATTCTAGGTCTACATCTAGACCTCTTTTAAACCTTGCCTAGCCTAATGAGGCATGCAAATTAGTTTTTAAGGTAATTTTTCACATGTAAGCATGGATATAAGTATGTAGTGTATTGTAATGGATATTAATGTTTCTATCTTGTTTTCATTGTTTATAAATGCATAGTTAGTATGTATTTGAGGTCAAGTGCTTAAGTAGCCTAAGCCTAGTCATAACATGAAGAGACCTTATGAGAAGGTATGAGTATGATGGATTAGTGAGATGAGTGAAAATATTAATGAGTGGTTTTATTATGTTTATTGATAATGTGAGGCATTGGATCACTCATGAGATTATTAGGGTGAGCCTATAGGATTAAGACCTTCACACCAAGTTTACACCTAGACCACTTCTAGACCTTGCCTAGACTAATAAGGTATCATGATCTATTGTCAAGGCATGTGAAGGATGTATGGAAGTGTTTAATAATGATAAATATTATTTTAGTATTTTATTGAGGTGGATATTTCATGGAAATAGGCATAAACATTATTTTAAAGGCCTAATGTGGTTTGTAGGTCAAGGTCTATATATATATATATATATATAAGAGAGAGAGAGAGAGAGAGAGAGAGAGAGAGAGAGAGAGAGAGAGAGAGAGAGAGAGAGAGAGAGAGAGAGAGAGAGAGAGAGAGAGAGAGAGAGAGAGAGAGAGAGATGGGGGGGATAATGAGGGTTCATGATAAAATTTAAATGTTTTTGAGATAAATTAAGAATTATAAAAGGTGAATTATGTTTTTTCAAGTTTTTACATGTAGTTTGAGGTCATAGTGTGAAGGATAAGGCATGAAATATTGTTAGAGGTCTCTCGATTGCTCAAAATGAAGGGTTCTCAATATAAGAAAGATTTTATCATTATAATTAGCTCATAAAATCTTTTAATGGTAACCTAATAAGTTAATTGTATATTTGGAATGGTCATAGCTAAAAATCCTAGGCATTATTTTTTTTATTGAGGGTCTATGATCTTTAAACAATCGTTAAGAGTGGAAACATGTTTAAACCCTCTAAGAACCCTAATAAGGACCCAATGTTGAAGATGTTGATCAAAATTTCCTAGAATGGATTTAATTTCTCATATAAGCTATTTAATATTGTATTGGACTCTCCCATGTACCTCTAGGTGTATTGGTTAAAGAGAGGAGAGAGAAAATGTCGAGTTACAAGCTTATTTCTAAAGAAGTTATTGTAGCTATCAAAAGTTATATTAGATAAAGTTTGAAAATGATTAGATGGAGAAGGTAGAGAATTTTATTTTATGTACATGGTGGTTTATTTATTTTTTATATTCATTAATTTCTCTAAGTTAATTATCTAAGTAGGTCAATCATTAATAGGCCTAATGATGCAAATAATCCAAAACTTAGGCAATGTGAAAATAATGTGTTTTTAAGGTAGAATTATGGATAAAAGTGAATGAATATGTTTTTTGGGACTGATATTTCATATTCCTAATTTTTATCAAGCTTTTGAGATAGGTATATTGGTGAAAATGATGAATCCAAAATGGATTTTCTAGCTCAGTAAGGTTTATGTGTAGTGAGGTCAACAAATTAGTCTATAAGACCAATAGTTACCACTAGACCATATGATGTTTATTTTTGAAGATGTTTTAAAGGTATCTGATGATCATTTTTATGTATCAATTTAATTTTAAATTGGTCATATAGGTGTTGAAAGTTAATGTTTCATGAATATGTTTTTGATAGTCTTGGTAGTTTTGAGTAAGCAACTTGTAGTGATGAGTTTGAGGCTTTATGCCCTGAGGTAAAGTGTATAATGAATATGGTGTTGTTTTTTGTGACATTAAATTTATTTTCATTATTTTTAAAATCTTGGAATTTAGTGTAAGAGGTTGAAAATTTGAAGCCAAAATGGCTTGTCTAGTTCAAGCATAACTATGTGAGATAATGTCAAGAGATTGGTCTACAAGATGCATGTTTGATATTAAATATTATGTTTTTTTTTAATTTATGTTTCTATAAATATGTTAAATAAAATTTCAAATTTATTGAAAATAATTGAAAGTGTCCTTTTAGGTGTTTGATGTCAAGTAGTTTCATAACTAGCTTTTGACAATTCTGAGTGAGCATACTGAAGAGATGAGTTTAAGACTTTTTTGCTATAAGTTGAAGTGTTTAAAAATATGGTGATGACCATAAGGTTATATATACTCTATATATGTACTTGGTTTATCATGTTTTAGTGGCTTAAGTAAGTTTGAGCTTTAATATTGAAAGGCATATTTTTGGTTTACAAAGGCCTAATAGGACTAAGTACTAATGAGGGGTTTCAAGTAGTGATTTGTTGTAAAATGTCTTAGCCTACAAAAATCAATGGGGGTCTATTTAATTTTTATATTATATGTCAATACCATGTGTGGAGTTTGAATGTTTTACAAGGAAGGTGAAGTGTAAACTGTCCTAAAGTAGGCCTAATGGAATTAGGTCTCCATGAGACCTAAATAAGGATTTGGTTTATTTTAGTTATGGTCGACCTAATGTAATGTTTGATTATTACTTTCAATATGTCCTAAATCCTATTTTGTGTCTAATAATATGTGGGAAAGTGTGTGTGGCCTACCAAGAGGTGTATGAGCAATAGGTTGGTATTTATACAAGGTAGTTTTAAGCCTATTTAAGTAAGATTAGAGGAAGTAAATGAAAATAGAATATTTAAGAATAGAAGAAGGTATTATAGACCATAAAAGGGGTGTAGAGGGAGTATCATGAATATATAACAAGAGGTCTAAGTATGAAGATCAAGGTCATATGACCTAATAAATTTTATAGAGACCTAGTTGAGTGAAGAATACTAGAAGGTAGTTTGAGAGGTTTAAAGAGTGTGAAGAGATAAATAAGGTGATATTCATCTATTGTGTTAGTAAAAAGGTGTTTTGAAGGTGATTAAATCAATTAGGTTTTTGAGTTGGTGTTGAGTCATCTAGGGTGTTGGTGCCTCTTTATAAGTGGGTACTTAACTAGTTGGGGTTAGTGTTCCATGTGAAGTTGGTGATTTAATAAAATTGGTTTTTGTATTATAATAATGTAGTCCATTTTCAAATATCAGTGGGTTTTCTTTCTCTTGATGGTTTCCCATATATGTGATATGTTCTTGTGTTTCATGCTTATGTGGATAATTGCTTATAGTTACTTGATCTATACGTTTATATTAATGGATCATAAATATTAAGAGGAGTTTAATTAATGTTTTTAAGACTGATTCATCCCCTCCCCACTCAATCATTGTGATTCCAACAATTGGTATAAGATCTAATCCTTTGAAGCCATTCTAATAGCCTAAAAAAGATCCTAGAAGCAAAGATGGCTAATAATCAAGTTCGAGGAGGTTTTTCTACTAGTAAGGCTCGATTATTAAAAAATACTTATTGGGAAATTAATGGTAATTATTGAAATTTATATCTACAAGGAATGTGTAATGACAAAGTGGTCTAATAGGTGCAGTGAGATGGAGCATGGTGGTCTAATGTGCTTAGTGTAATGAGATGCTTACATGGAGATTGATTGGATGAATATATGGTGGTATGGAACATGTTATGGTATTTAAAGACATGATATTAGAATGTTCTATGTAGGTTAGATTATTTTCATGAGGTTTTCATGAAGTATGTAGGTCTGGTAGGTTTGACCATGCATGGTTGCCTATAGGGTTTTGAGTGATATAGCTTATATGCCATGGTAAGGAGATAAATGTGATTTTAATATAAATATTTTACACGTATAAGATGTTGAGATGTCAAATATATTATTTTTAAAAGGTGGTTATTAGTTTTCAATATAGTTTGGCTCTTGGCCTAGTTGGCCTAGGTGGGCTTGTGAGGCCTTGTAAAGGGTCAAAGGGTGTTTTTAGGTTGATAAAGATTGTATTTTCATGGGATATGGTTAGGATTTTTTTTTAAGAATTATTATGAGGTTTTAGGTTAGATAAGGAGAGATAAATTCAAGAAAATTCTTCATATGCTTCAGAGGGTGCTCAAATTATGCATTTTGAGCTTGAGAGGAAAGTTCTCATGTTCTTCAACTCTTGTATACTTTTCATGGGGAGATGATCCTTTAGGAGATATTGTGTAAGGTTCCTAAGAAATTTTTACAATCATTATTTCACATATTATGATCCAAAACTTATAAGTTTTGGTTGGCAAATATTTTAATAGCACAGAAATAACACAATAATAATGAATTCTCTGAGAAGAGATGTCGTATTACTTAACAATTGCAATACAAATATAGGCTTATCTCTAGGAAGAGATGTCTGCCTTCCCATTTTGGGTTACAATGCATTTATACATATTTTTGAAAATAACATCAAGAGATTGCGTGGCTCAAGGAATTAATAGGTGAGGATTTAACATCCCAGCATTAAAATAATATAATGCTCGAGGACATAATGGCTCGAGGGAATACTCGAGGACATAATGGCTCAAGGAAATAACTATCATCGATAATACAAAATGAAAACAATACAAAATTCAAGGAATTAATTGTCACCAAATGGTCACTTCAAGGAATTAACTGTCACCCGAATAGTCACCTAAATTATTTCTCAGATCATTCCTCCCTCCTTGAAAAGTAGTGGTCCCCATTGCATCAATATTCCCCATCAAGTGAGGTAACTATGTCTTGATTTGATTCTCTATGAGCCACTCACCTTGGTGGCTAAGTTGGCCTCTTCTGACTACTTGATATAGTGGAATAGAGCGTCCTCTTGTTGTCTTCATCCAAGTATCCACAATCTAATCCTCTTCTACTAGAGAAAAAATCTGTGGATCAAGCTCATCAATGTCTAGTTGTTCTACCACAGCTGAAGTGTCTAATAGAGGTGGGTGATATGGTTTGAGGAGCTCAACATTGAATATTGGATGCAGACCAAGGTAGGCTAGTAGGTTCAACTCAAAAACATTTTTTGAAACTTTTCTAGTGATGGTGTATGGACCATATCATAGAGGCTGAATCTTTCTATGTGGGCCTACAAGCCATTCCTTCTAAATTTGTAAGCAAACCTTATCACCCATAGTAAAATGGTGTGCAATCCTATGTTTGTCATGGCATTGCTTATACTTCTGATTCATCTTCTCCAAGATGTCATGAACTTGTTGTTGGATATGTTGCATTTGTTTAATAAACTTTGTTGCTTTTACTACCTCAGCTCTTCCATGAGGTGTGTATTCCATGGTGGAAAATGGAACCACCATATCAATTGGTGCCATGGGTTGGAACCCAAAACATACTTGGAATGGACTGTGCTTGGTCGAGCTATGCAGTGCCTGATTATTTCCATGTCATATGAAAGGAAGTCCCTTGTCCCATGTGCATGGATGTTTAGAGTGATACATCTAAATCATGTAAATAATCAAGAGGTTTACCACCTCTATTTGACCATTAGTTTGTGGATGGAAGGCTGTGGACTTCATCAGCTTAGTATCCATCATCTTCCATAGAGTGGACCAGAAGATGCTCAGGAACCTGCTATCTCAATTTGAGACAATGGACTTGGGGAGACCAAAATGGAGCCATACATGACTAAAATATAGTTGAGCAGTTTCCTCAGTAGATATATTTTTCTTACAAGCAAGCATGATAGACATTTTTGAAAAATGATCAACTACCACAAAAATATAGTCCTTGCCATGTTTGGAAGTGGGCAAACCTGAGAAAAAATCCATTGAGATGGATTCCCAAGGCCTGGTTGGTTCTGGCAATGGCATGTACAATCCTTGCTTCTTATTTATTGGCTTGGTTATTACACATGGGGTGAAATATTTGAGATATATTTCCACACCTTTCTACATATAGGGCTAGTAGAAGTGTTTTTGAAGAACAACCAATGTTTTTTCGATACCAAAGTGTCCATCTGTCCTACTAAAGTGTGCTTCCCATATCATTTTTTATTGATCTGCAATAGGAACACAGATGTGCCCCATATGGTAGAGGACATTATATTGCAAATAGAAGTCAACAACATGTTCATATTTTTGGAACACTTGATAGGTGTTAGCAAAGGTAGGATTTGCTTCATACAGAGCACCCCAAGTGGCAGTCTCATGTCCACACAGGTCAAGAGCTATTGTGAGTACAATAATTGGTGGGCAACTTAGACAAGCTATAGCTATATTTGATCTCCCATTTTTTTGTTTGATTATCAGGTGGAATTGCTGAAGATACGTGGGCCACTTTTGGTGCTTCTCATTTCGTAGTTTACTTTACATCTGGATGAATTCCAATGGTCTGTGGTTAGTGTGGATGACCGTCTCTTTCCCCAAGATGTAGTTTTTCCAGTGTTTGCAGGCTTATATAATGGCATAAATCTCCTTATCATATGTTGGATATTTCTTGACTGTATCAGTGAAAGTTTCATTGTGGTATGCAACAGGATGGCCATGTTGCATGATGACAGCTCCCATGGCATATTCAAATGCATTTGTCATCAACTCAAATGGTTGATGCAAATTTGGCAAGGTAAGGATAGGGGTTGAGTAGAGTCTATTCTTCAAATTATCAAATTCCCTTTGTTGTATTTCACCCCATTGAAATTTAGCTTTAGCTCCTCCTTTAGTCACTTGGGTTAGTGACCAAACAACATGTGAAAATCCAAGAACAAAATTGTGGTAGAAACTTGCAAGGCCCAAAAAGATGTGAAGCTCTATGAGGGTCCTTGGTGTGGGCCATTATAAAATAACCTAAATCTTTTTTAGATCAACATGGACCCCTTTCTCATTCACAACATACTTGAGATACTTAATTATTGTCATTCCGAATGTGCACTTGTCAAGATTTGTGTACAACTTATGCTCCCAAAGAGTTTGAAGCACCTTATGAACATGTTGTAAATGTTCTTCTCATGTTTTTTCTATAGATGAGTATGTCATCTAAGTAGACAACCAAAAATGAGTTGGTGAAGGGTCATAGGATGTCATCCATCATCCTCATGAAGGTTGCAGGTGCGTTAGTTAGGCCAAAAGGCATAACTAACCATTCAAAGAGCCCCTCCTTAGATTTGAATGCAATTTTACAGACATCAGTGGGATCAATGGGAATTTTGTGATAACCAAATTTGAGATCAATTTTGGTGAAGAACTTTGCACCATGAAGCTGGTCTAGTAGGTCATCGATTGTGGGGAGAGGGTAGCGATTCCTCACAGAGATTTTATGCAGGGCTCGGTAGTCAATGCAAAGCTTCCATGTTCCATCTTTCTTTAGTGCCAAGACAATTGGGCTACCACAAGGTGAAGATCTTGGCCTGATGTGACCCCTTTAGATCAATTCTTGAATCTATCTTTTTATCTCATCATTCTCCAAGATTGATTTGTGATACACAAGACTATTAGGCAAAGGTGATCTTGGGATTAAATCGATAGAATGTTTTACCTATCAATGTAGTGGAACTCCTATAGGTGACTTGAATAAGTCATCATATTCTCTTATGATTCATCCTATCTACTTTTGTTATTGTGTTTATTTTGTAGTCAAGACCGCAACATTAGCTTCCTTGTATTTATGTGGTTTGACTACCATGAGAACAAATTGCTTTGTCTTCTCTACCAATCTCTTGCATTGCTTAGCACTAATCAGGGAGATAGTTGTGGGAGGTGGTACCTTTGCTACCCTATAACACCATATTCTAAGAGTGAGGGTGATACTTCAAGTTTGGAATTCATAGATGCCATGTCGCTCATACATGAACGACTGACCAAGGAGTACATCACAAACATCTAGATTGACCACATCACACAAGACTTCATCTTGGAATGGTTTTATAGAATATGAAAGAAGACATTGATGGGTGACACGAAGGTCTCTCCATGGGCTCAACCACCTAATACTATAGGGCTTTAGATGAGCTTCATGGATAGATTGAGACTTTTCACAACTTTAGCAGAGATTAAATTTTTTTGACTCCCACTATCAAGAATGAAATGCAGAGGCTTACCTTTTACCCATAATTTGGAGTGAAACAATCTTTCTTTGTCATCTGGTCTTTCCTCATAGGTCTATGATGAAGTGATGATGGTGTCAGGCTCAACATCTATGATTTCTTCCTCATCCTCTTCGATTGTGGGTTATGTATGAGGTAAAGTAGTAGATGTCGAGTATTGTGACTTAGAGAGTAGTGACTTGATGGCTCGACATTCTTCTTTGGAGTGAGTTCTAGTTTTGTGCTAATCACACCATTTTCCAACCTTCCCCTTCTGGGATTTCTTATCCTAAAACTCCTACTTCTAATTTTGCCCTTGTGTTTGACCTTCCTTGTTACTTTTCCATTTTGAAGGTTGACTCTTCGTATTCTTCCTACCATGCTTATGTTCAATCTTCACTACAAATTTATATGCCTCACTGAGGGTTTCCAAATTGAAGAGTTCCATTTCCCCCCATATGTACCATTGTATTCCATCATGATATTTGAGAGTTTTATGTTTCTCACTTTCTTGAATGCCCAGTCTTGCAAATAAAGAATGAAACGTGTCTGTGTAATCTTGAATAGATTGGTCCTTGCCTTGGTGAAGTTGTTGCCACTATATGTATAGATCATCATACGCTGTGATGGGATAGTATTCTTCTTTTACTGCTTCCATGAAATCATCCCAGGTAGGTTCCACTCCAAGGCTAATGATATCCATACTGAACCTCTTTTTGTACACTTCCCACTAGTTTTTCATGGGTAATGATGATTTCAAAAGAGCAAAAGTGATCTTTTCTCCATCAGTGAACTTATTTACCGAGAAGTAGGAAGATAGTTGATCCAACCAATTCTCCACTGCATTAGCATTGATTTTGCCTTCAAATGTGGGAATATCAAAATATACCTAAACCTTGAAGGGTGTTATGGCACTGAAAGGAAGTTCCCTCGATGAGGAGCTAAGATGTGTAGCCGCAGAGCAAGAATTTCCCATCGAAAGTGTTTGAAGAATTTGAGAAAATTGTTAGAGCATCTGCACTTATTGCCACTAGAGGGATTCATTCACCATTTCCTTGAAAGGATCAGATGTCTCAGTGTTGTCTACCATTTGAAGTCATTTGGGGCACACAGGTGGAACATTTGGAAGCTCTGTTGCTTCCCACCCAAGTTTCCTATATCTTGACCTAATCCTTGGGATCATACACTCTCAAGACAAATTGCTCTAATACCACTGATCCAGAACTCAGAAGTTCTAGTTGGAAAATATTTCAATAACATAGAAATAACACAATAACAATGAATTATCTAAGAAGAGATGTCGTATTACTTAACAATCACAATACAAATATAGGCTTATCTCTGAGAAGAGATGTCTGCCTTCCCATTTTGGGTTACAATGCATTTATACATATTTTTGAAAACAACATCAAGAGATTGCATGGCTTAAGGAATTAATGGGTAATGATTTAATGTCCTAGCATTAAAACAATACAATTCTTGAGGACATAATGGCTCGAGGGAATACTTGAGGACATAACGGCTTGAGGAAATAACTATCACCAACAATACAAAATGAAAACAATACAAAATTTGAGGAATTAATTGTCACCGAATGGTCACCTTGAGGAATTAACTATCACCCAAATGGTCACCTGAATTGTTTCTCAAATCATGGAATTATTATTTATGAATGATTGTTAATAAGGTAAGCAGGTTTTTATATGCAAAATTCCTAGTCTTAAGACTTGATGTTGAAGATATTTCTTATTGATGCTTAAGAAGGTGGTGGATTGATTTAATGATGTTTTAAGGTTGCATAGGAATCCTCTAGGATTTTTAGGATGTGTTTGTCAATCTTGACTATTTTTGGGTCCCACAAAAAAGTTCTTCTTAACAATGTTTTTGATATTGTGAGAGATTTATGAAAGTAACCAAGGGAAAAAATGAGTGTGTGATGAAGCTTATAACTCAATTAAAAAATTTATGGAAATTTTTAGGAATATTCACTTCTCTATGTTAAATTTATAGGTCCTTAATGTTATCTAGTGGATATAATGATGTTTTAAGGTTGTATAAGAATCCTCTAGGCTTTTGAGGATGTGTTTGGTCAATCTTGACTATTTGTAGGTCCCACAAAAAAGTACTTCTTAACAATGTTTTTGATATTGTGAGGGATTTATGAAAGTAACCAAGGGAAAAAATGGGTGTGTGATGAATATTATAACTTTATTCAAAAATTAATGGAAATTTTAAAGAATATTCATTTCTATATGTTAAATTTATAGGTCCTCAATGTTATCTAGTTGATATGAAGAAAAGGGTGTCATGAGTGAGAAAAACCAATCAACATGAGAAGTGGAATTGGAAGGCCTAATCAGTGAGTAGGGATGGGTATAATATATTATATGTGTTGTAGGTTATGTATTCCCTCTACTCATGTAAGTGGTATTTTTCCTAGTCACTTGGAGTTGAGTGAATGGTTGACTCATAGTTGACCATGATGGTTTTGCTAGTAAAAGGAACTTGATTTGAGTGATTGAGTTTGATTATAGGGAAGATAGTTAGATCAAGTGTTCATAATGGTTGGATAGAGTTTAGTACTCATTTAATGTATTTTTTAGTGATTTTAAAGTTTTTAACAATCTCTTATTGGTCTAACATAGTCTTATAAAGTGAATCTATTCTTCATTTGTAAGGAGTATGAGACATGGGCTCACTACATGAACTAAAAAGTTGTTGTAGAGGTTCATGGCTAACCTTGAAAGGAATAAGTGATTATTTATAAAATATACTAAGGAGAAATATCTGACCATAATTGAGAATGGTATATATACAATATATTTTTATACTCTTTGTGTGGGTAATCAAGCTAGACAAGCGTGTGTGTTGATATTTATAGACCTTGTGCGAAGGTTGTTCAGGGTCTTAGTGACCAATGTTTTTATGAGATTGAGTATATAAAAATTTCATTAGAATAAACATAATTTTATGATTCTATTGATTATTTTTACTATATTTATGAGTTCATATTTGTATATTAGTGAAAGATTTGTGAAGGGATTATTGCTTGTGTTGAAGAGATAGCTTAGAGTTGGTGACTTGTGTGGAGTTGTAAACTTAGAGAAGAGTGTTATTCTAGGTTTTATCTATCATATTGAGAAGTAATTAGAGTTTAAATTTTTTTCATTTGATAGGTGTTGTGTTGGTGCTCAACATCTTAGGCAAGTTGGTGTTTGTCATCATTAGGGGTTGGTGTTCCTTATGAAGTGGGTGCTTCACTAAAGCCTCATGTTTGTAATAATCTTATAGGACTATATTCCATTATTTTTAAGACTCGAGAGTGGGTTTTATCCCCCATGAGGGTTTCCCACATAAATATTTATGTAATGGTTATATTCATGTTTATTATTTAATTCATCTATCTTGCATATTGATGCAATTAGTTAAGTAGATTGAAGAGTTGGGAATTATATTGCATTATATTTAAACACTGATTCACCCTCAATATTAGTGGTTTTTACCTTTATCAATTGGCATTAGAGTAGGCCCTTTTTAAGGCTTAATAGCTTGAAAGGTTATTCTAAGGTATAATGACAAGTCAAGGAATGAAAGTTGGTTTCTCTTCTAAACATGCTCTATTTTTTAATGGTTATAACTATGCCTTTTGGAGTTTAAGGATGAAATTTTTTATCATGGATCTAGGATTTGATGTTTGGAATTTTTTTTTTGATGGATATGTTGTTCCTACTAGTGCTACAGATAAGAAAATATTTGAAATCAATTCAAAGGCTATGAATGTTATTTTTAGTGGTCTATTAAAGACTAAGTTCTCAAAGGTTATTCACTGTCAAATAGCTAAGGAGATGTGGACTAAGTTGAAGACAATCTATGAAGGAGACTCAAAGGTCAAACTATCAAAATTACAAACTTTTAGAAGATAGTTTGAGAGTCTCAAAATGAAGGAGGAGGATTCTATGGAATCTTTATTGAATAGAGTGGATGATGTGGTCAATATGATCAAAGGTCATGGAGAATATCTCAAAGAGGATGTTATTGTTCAAAAGGTCTTAAGATCTCTACCTTATAGGTTTGACTCTAAGGTATCTACAATTGAGGAAAGTCATGATATTACACTAATGAATATGGATGAGCTTTATAGATCTCTCAGTGCTTATGAGATGAGGATAAATGAAGACAAGCCTCTTAAGAAGGATGTTGCTTTCAAGGTAGAGAATAAGCCTAAATAAAAGAAGACACAAGGGAAGGGATCTCAAGGAAAATATTCTATGTTAGATGATATATCTGATGATGATTTAATTGCTTTATTTTCAATAATGTTGAAGACTAGATCAGGTAAGAATAGAGGTAAGATTCCTTTTAAATACTCTAACTATGGTGAAGTAGGTCATTTTGAAATCAAATGTCCTCACAAGAATAATAAAGATGAAGATGAGGATCAAGTAAAGGGTATGAAAGGTCACATCTGATAGAAACAAGAGATCATTCAGGAAGTTTGATAACAAAAAGAAGTTTCATAAGGACAAAAGGAATTTATACACAAAGAAGGATGATAGTGACTTAGAAGTAAGTTATGACAGTCAATATGTTTTTAGTCATGATGAGAGTGAAGCTAAGGATGATGAAGTTATTTTCATGGAAATCAAGTTAGATGATGAAAGTAAAGGTTCATATCAAATTGAAGGAAACTAGAGTAGATCAGATGAAGATGATGAGGAAGACATTCCAAACTATGAGAGTGAACTAAAAATTGCTCTTGAAGATTTGAATATTGAAAGAAAGGTATGTAAAGGTTTGAAGGCCAATTTGAAAGAATATGAAGTTTAATTCAGTGTTTTTGAGGCTAAGATAATTGAAGATAATAGGGAGCATGAAGGAGTAATCATGTTATTAAAATCCAAATCAGAGTCTATATCCTCAAGCCTAAAAGGTAAAGAAGAAGAGTGTTCCAATTTTATTATAGAAAATAAGTTTTTGAGAGATGATTGGAGAAATATTTGAGCAAAGCTAAGTCATTTTCCAAGTTTGAAAAAATCTCAAATGATCTTGATAGTCTTTTGATAAGTTAAAAAACTTCAAGTGATAGGATAGGTTTTGGTTTCATTTAGAAACCAATGGTTGTATCTCAAAAAAGTAGAAAATAATTAAAGAGAAAAATGGAAAACCTATAAATATCAATACCTAAGCTGAGGGTGTTAACCTCAATAAGGTAATATAACCTAATGTCAGAAAGCATTTGAAGTTTAATGAATACTATCATGTTTGTTATGAGTTTGGTCACAGATTCAATGCATGTAAAATGAAGGTTAAAAATAAGAAATTTAGTTAGCTTAATGAGATAGAATTCTTCCAATTTTTGGATATGGGACATTTAGCTAATCAATGTACAAAGAAAATAAAGAAAGGTGAGTCTAATCCTAAGAATGTAGTATGCTTCAATTGTCAAAGGATTGGTCACTTAGCTAAATTTTATCAGTATGAAATAAGGATTGTATGTTTAAATTGTAAAGGATTTTGTCATATTGATAAATTTTTTAAACAAAAGGGGACTCTTAATCAAGACAATACCAATCAGACTTCAAGTTTTCAAGAAAGGAAGAAGAAAGTCTTATATAGGCCAAAACAAGAAAAGAAAGTGATAGTTGATATATCTATAGATTAGAGTAGTGTGTTTACTAAGGTAGAGTGTGTTTATTTTATTGAGGAATTATCATTATATGCTCATGTTTTCAATGAAGAAATCAAAAATAATGAGAAATTGAATAAGGAAAATAAAGACAGTCTCAAGATGAGTGTTGATCATTCTACAATTATAGATAATAATGTTTCTTGTATAGATCAATCATTGCTAGACCTTGAAAAGGTCAATTCAGTTGATAATATAGATCAAGATATGTTGGCATCCTCATTTGCTTCCAATTCAAGTTTGAGAGAGGAGGAAAGAATTTTAAAGACAAAAAAAGTAGTCTCAGTCAAGTCTAAAAAGAAGAAAAGGAAGAATAAGACTGTGTTAACTAAGGAGGAAGAAGAATACGAGAAAATGTGGTGTAATCTAGGCTTCACACTATTCTAAATTAGTCTTGAGGGATTGGACTCTTTCTATGCTTAATATGAGACTCTTATAGGTGAAGAAGCAAGAATGATTGTTCAAATGGTATGTTCAGGTCTTCTGGTCCTAAAGTGCATTTTTGATCAATTTTTGATGCTAGATTTGAGTGGTGATATGAAGGAGATGGATGAAGATGTTTATATGGGGGCATGAGGAAGATTGAAAAAAGTCATTCCTAGGTGGTTTGAGGTCTTGATGAACTCAAACGTGAGTTTTATGGTCAAAAATTAGAATTGATTAATTTTGGTAGTGATGACTGCCTAGAAGGTGCCCAAAGTGCTCTTATGATAATATATGATGGATATAATGGTGGAAATAGATGATTCAAGTTGGGTTTGACATGTCAAAGTAGGATATGAGGCTTGATGGTGTCCATGATTTACTTAAGTATGAATTTGGCCTTTTTGGTTAAGGTGCCTACTAAAGATAATGAGCCTGTATGCATAGATTGCTTGGTTTCAAGGGTCACTTGAAGAATGAAGATGTGTAATGAAGAATTTTTTTATTAGTAATGTCTAAACATGTGTTTGAGACATGTTTTATGTGGTTTCATAGGCTTATGAATGATTTTGTGCTAGGAGGAGCATTTTGAGTGGTCTCTGGCTCTTCTTCTCAAGAGCATGTGTTTGGAGGCTTAAAGGAAGTCCACATTCCCAAAGGTATGGAAGATTTAAATTTGACATGGAAGTGATTTTTGATGGTATCTAGGTTTGGTATCTATCTTAGGTGTCTATGTTGACCGAAGGTTAACTTTTGACCAATTATTGCTTTGAAGGCCTAGTAATTTGGGCATGTTTGGAAAAGTGATCAAGCTTTTCAATTGGATTCTAGAAGCCTCAAAATTATTTTAATGGGTGAAATGGGTATCTAAATCAAATTTTATAGTGGTATATAAGTGAGTATATTTATTTTTATTCATGTTTTATCTCACTAGGAGGCCTAATTAGCTAGTAAGCTAAGGAAGGAAGTATGCTAAGGATGATGAGTTGGAGGCTCAATTTTGACATCCTAAGGGGGAATGGTAATGGTCTTAAAATATGAAGTTTAATATCTTGAAGTAATCAAGGTAGAGAGTTATGAGGTCTATAATGGCTAGATAGGGCTACAAGGGGTTTAAATAGGCCTAGTGAAGAAAAAGAAGATTGTTGAATAACTTTTCTAAGGGAGGATGGAATTATTGGTTCTAAATAAGTATGTTGGTCCATTCTAAGTGTGTTTTATGTATGGTGGTTTTCTTGAAGTACCTTTAGTGGTATATAGGGTGCCTTGAGTACAATGATAAGTAAGTTTGCATGATATTGTGATGATCTTGTTGTTATTTGAGTTGATGGTAGCCATTCTTAAAGGTCCTATAGGTATGCATGGGTTGTGTAGATGGGGGAGCCTTCAAAGTGGAGCAGGGTCCTAGGGGGATCTATGTTACCATGTAATTGGTGATAGGTCCAAGGATATTAATGGTTCAAGATTAGTCTCTGAGTGAGAGCATATTCCAAGGGGGATTTATTCTTGTTTGAGGTCAGAAAGGTACTCTTTTAGATGTATTCCTATAGGTGATATTTATTCCATGTGTTTCTTTTAGCTTACTTGCTTGATTTATGAGGTGCTAAGTGTTGAAAGGTGTCTACTTTGTCATTTTGGTAAAGGGGGAGAGAGAAAAAGAGTGTTTCCATTAATGAAAAATGGGGAGATTATTGGGAAATTAATGGTAAGTATTATCATTAATATCTACAAGGCATGTGTAATGACAAAGTGGTCTAGCAGGTGTAGTGAGATGGAGTATGGTAGTCTAATATGATTAGTGCAGTGAGATGCTTGTATAGAGGTTAATTAGATGAATGTGTGGTGGCATAAAGCATGGTATTTTATTTAAATACATGATCTTGGAATGTTATATCTTGGTCAAAGTGGTTTCATGAGGTTTTCATGAAGTATTCAGGTTTGGTAGGTTTGACCATGCATGGTTACCTATAGGGTTTTGAGTCTTATAGATTATATGCCATGGTGAGGAGCTTAGTGTGCTTGGAATACACATATTGGAAATATATATGATGTTTATAAGTCATATATATGATTTTAAAAAGGTGGATAGTAGTCTACAAGATAGTTTGGATCTTCGCCTAGTTGGCCTAGGTGGGCTTGTGAGGCCTTGTGAAGGGTCAAAGGGTATTTTCAAGTTGATAAAGCTTGTATTTTCATGGGATATGTTTAGGAAAGTTTTTTAAATCCTATTTATTATTTCTAATGTTAGATAAGGAGAGATAAATTCAAGAAAATTCTTCATGTGCTTTAGAGGGTGCTCAAATGGTGCATTTTGAGCTCGAGAGGAAAGTTCTCACATTATTTAGCTCATGTAGACTTCACATGGGGATATTATCCTTTTGGATATATTTTTTAAGGTTACTAATAATTTTTTTTAAGAATTATTTCATGGATTGAGGACCTATTCTTTATGAACAATTGTGAAGAAGGTAGGCAGGTTTTTATGTGCAAAATTCCTAATCTTAAGACCTGATGTTGAATATCTTTATTATTGATTTTTAATAAGGTGTTATATGGATATAATGATGTTTTAAGGTTTTTGATGATTCATATAGTATTTTTATGATGTGTTTGGTCAATCTTGACTATTTGTGGGTCCCATAGAAAAGTGCTTCTTAACAGTGTTTTTGATATTGTGAGAGATTTATGAAAGTAACCAAGGGAAAAAATGGGTGTGCGATGAATATTATAAATTTATTAAAAAATTAATGGAAATTTCTAGGAAAATTCATTTATCTATTTCAAATTTCTAGGTCCTCAATGTTATCTAGTCGATATGAATAAAAGGGTGCCATGAGTGAGAAAAACTAGTTAGAGTGAGAAGTGGAATTAAAAGGCCTAATTAGTGAGTAGGGATGGGATTGAGATCTTGGAGGTGATTTAGGGGATTTATTAACTATATTAATATAAATTTTATTCTTTATATTAACTTGGATTTAAATTAATGGTTGACTCATAGTTTACCATGATGGTTTTGCTAGCAAAAGGAACTTGGTTTGAGTGATTGAGTTTGATTACAGGACAGATGGTCAGATCAAGTGTTCTTGATGGTTGGATAGAATTTAGGAATAATTGAAGATATTTTTATTTATTTTTAAGGTTTTTCCAATCTCTTATTGATCAAACATAGTCTTATAAAGTTAATCTATGCTTTTTTTAAAGGAGTATGAGACATGGGCTCACTACATGAACTAAAAAGTTGTTGTAGAGGTTCATGGCCAACCTTGGAAGACATAAGTGATTATTTATAAAATATATTTAGGATAAATATCTGACCATAATTTATAATGGTATATATATATATATATATATATATGTATATATATATATATATATGTATGTATATATATATATATGTATATATATATATGTATATATATATGTATATATATATATATATATATATATATATATATATATATATATATATATATATATATATATATATATATATATATATATATATATATATATATATATATATATAAAATATGCTTTTATACTTTTTGTGTGGGTAATCAAGCTAGACAAGCAAGTGTGTGTGTTGATATTTGGAGACCTTGTGTAAAAGTTGTTCGGGGTCTTGGTGACCAATGTTTATATGAGATTGAGTAGAGAAAAATTTCATTATAATTATATTAATTTTATGATTCTATTTATTATTTTTACTATATTTATGAGTTCATATTTTTATATGAGTGAAATATTTATGAAGGGGTTATTTCTTGTGTTGAAGAGATAGCTTGGTGTTGGTGACTAGTGTGGAGTTATAGACTTGGAGAGGAGTGTTATTTAGGTTTTCTCTATCATATTGAGAATAAATAAAATTTAAAGAATTTTTCATTTGATAGATGTTATGTTGGTGCTCAAAATCTTAGGAAATTTGGTGCTTGTCATCTTTAGGGGTTGGTGCTCCTTGTAAAGTGGGTGCTTCACTAAAGTCTCATGTTTGTAATCATCCTATAGGATTTTAGTCCATTATTTTGTAGACTTGAGAGTGGGTTTTATCCCTCATGAGGGTTTCCTACATAAATAATTTTTTAATGTTACATTCATGTTTGTTTTTTGTTTCATATATCTTACATATTAATGTGATTAGTTAAGTAGCTTGAAGAGTTGGGAATTGGATTGTATTATTGCTAAACACTAATTAAGCCCCCATTCTCAGTGGATTATACATCTTTAAATACTAATTACACTTTTTGGAGTATCAAAATGAGGACATATCTAATGTCAATGGGCCATGACATATGGAAGTAAATTATGCATGGATACACTCCACCTCCTACACCACCAAATGATATAATAGATAATAAGGAAATTGAGAGAAATTCCAAGACCATGAATTCCATTCTATATGACCTATCAGAGGTATAATTTATGAAGGTGATGCATTATTAGTTACCCAAGGTAATATGGGACAAGTTGAAGAATATATATGAAGGAGACACCAAGGTGAAGATGGCTAAATTAAAATACAAAAGGAAGTTTTAAATTCTACTATGAAGGAAGGTGAGAGCATTGAATCCTACCTAATAAGTTTTGATGAAGTTATCAATGTCATCAGAGGTATTAGAGAAGAAGTGAAAGAGTATATAGTTGTACAAAAGGTATTGAAATACCTAGTTTATAAATTTTATTCAAAGGTGTATGTATTAGAAGAAATACAATATATAGACACACTTCATATGGATGGGATTCATGGCATCTTGAATACCTATGAGATGAGAATAAATGAAGGAAAACATTTCAAGAAAGAATAAACATTCAAAGCTAAGAAGAAGTCAAAATCCAAGAAGGTCAAGGATGAGGTATGTTTAGATTTTGATGATGATGAATTGATAGCCATGTTTGCTAGGAAATTAAACATTGGATCTAGTAAGTACAAGGGTAAGTTGCATTTCAAATGTTTAAAATGTGGTAATATTGGTATTTTTGCATCTATGTGTCCTAAAAAAGATAAGACTAAGCATGCTGAATAACATGATGAACATCATGGTGATGATAAGAAGGTCTCTAATCTTGACAAAAGCAAGAAATATTTTAGGAAGTATGAAGGCAAGAAAAGGTTATTCAATAACAAGAGAAGTTTATATACCAAAGAAGATAATAACTCATCTGATGTGACACAAGTAGATTTGATAGTGATGATGATAGTAATGATCATTGATAAAAATAAAACTTTATTCATGGATATAGAAATAGATAATGAGGGTTTCTCAAAATGGAAAGGCCATATGGATGATGAAGAAGAGGATGAAATGAACTATGAGGTAGAATTTGTGAGTGCTCTAAAGAAGTTGAAGTTCTAAATAAGGAATAATTAGAAACTAAGATCATTAGTTAAGGACTATGAAGAGCAAATTAGTTTGTTTTAAGAGAGCTTGAGTAACACATCTGAGGATCATGATGAGATCATCAATCAAGTTGAAACTCAAATGGAGATACTCACTTATAGTCTCAAGGCTAAGGAAGAATAATTCACTAGGTATGAATCAAAAATTGAGTCCTTAAAGTTAGAATTAGATCAAGAAACTAGGAATATGAATACCTATGAGAAGTTTGAGAAGACCACTGAGGATCTAGATGACATTTTGAGTAGTCAAAAGTCTACCAATGATAAGGTAGGTCTTGGTTTCAAAATAGATCAAAAGGAGAACAAGGAGAATTCTATTATGAACAAGAGCGTCAACCTCAAGAACAATATGAAGACAAATTCTATTAGATATCCTAATGCCATAAGGTATGTAGATTCATTCAATGGTTATTATTTCTCATGTATTCAGTTTGGTGAAAGAGAAAGAGAATGTAGAAGAGCCTCCAAGAATGAGTACTCATGGAACAATGGAAGGATTCATAGTTTACATTAGTCAAGATATATAAGTGATGTTGTTTCCTATAATTATCTTAACATTGGTCATATTTTAATATTTTATCATCATGAATAATCAAGATAAAATAAGAAGATTCAAGCTCCTAGAGTTCAAAGACAAACCAAGGTGTGGAAGCCAAAGATAGTCAAGTTTAGTCCTAATTAGTCTACAAGCCAAAGTGGACTTTTTGTTATGGTAGAGCATAGACCAGATATTGAAGAGTATCAAGAGTGTTCATTATCAACTCAGATTTTTTACAACACGGATGATGAAAAGGTTAAGCCAAAGATACTAATCAAGCCTAAAAGGATCTTAAAGGATCATAAATATTGTGAGATCATGGATATATAGGAATCTCTTGAGTTTATATTTTTCTAGTACCCTATTATAAGGGGTGACTCCATTAGGTTTCATGAAGACACTCATTAGTCAATGAAATCTTAGTATCTATTATAAAGACATGTTGAATAATGTTGATAGAGATGGAAGTGGTATTAGTATCAAGATGTTTGAAGGAATATGAGGATTCTCTATGAGTCCTAAAGACTCATGTGGTGATATCAAGCTATGAAGACAAAGGGGGAGTCCTTAGTTCCTTAATTAATGTTAAGAATATGGTGGCCTAGAAGTGTGATCAAAGGTTTGAGTAATATTAATCATGTCAAGGACAAGGTGAGTGGTTTTGTGATCTAAGTTCATTTTAAGGAGGTATACATGGAGTAAGGGGGAGCTTGTTATTATAATTCTTCATATTCTATGTGATGATCTTTTGTTGCAAGACGGTGTGATTCCAAATAGTATTTTGTGGAAGATATTTTATCATTAATGTCAAAAGGGGAGAAAAAATAGAATGGAGGAGATGAGAATGATTAGGTTGTAGTGTGTTTTCAATAAATGACAAAGGGAGAGTTTGTTGATAAGTGTTGTCATTTATGTCAAGGATGATGTCATTGATGTCAAGATACATCTAGCAAAGATGCATGATGAGTGGTCTCTGAGGTATGAGCTTGTGAGATTGATATGACATGGAAGCCATGTGACAAGATGAATTTGAAGGAAAGATAGAATTTAAAGGCAAGATATAATTTGAAGGTAAGAGAGAATTTTAAGGAAACTAATGTCTTATATCTTCTTAGTTGATGTTTTTATTGAGGTCATGACATGGAAGGAATAGGTTAAGGCATCAAGTGCATTAGAAGTTTGAGTATAGTCATGGCATGGTAGAAGTATGAGTTGATGGCATGACAAGGTGAGTGATCTCAGGCATGCTAGATATTGTGAAGGTTGTATGATCATGATAATAAGTTATGGATGAACTCATAAGTGTTTCAAAGTGAGCCTATATGGGTAGAAATTTTAGTCTAGGTCTGCATGGAGACCTCTCTTAAACCCTACCTAGCCTAATGAGTCATGAAGATTAGTTTTCAAGGAAAGTTTGAATATGTAAGCATGGAAAAATAAATGTAGTTTATTATATTGGTTATGAATGTTATTGTCTTATTCCCATTATTGAAAAATATGTAAATAGTAAATATCTGAGGTCAAGTGTTTAAGTAGCCTAAGCTTAGTCATTACATGAAGAGACCTTGTGAGAAGGTATGACTATGATGGATTGGTGATATAAGTGAATAAATATATGAGTGGATGTATTATGTTTATTGATAATATATGTGAGGCATTGGATCACTCATTAGAGTCTCAGGATGAGCCTACAAGAGTAAGACCTTCAAACCAAGTCTGCACCTAGACCATTCCTAGACCCTACCTAGCCTAATGAGGTATCATGATTTGTTATCAAGGCATGTAAAGGATTTACAATAGTTTTTAATAATTATATAGGTTGATTTAGTATGTGAGTGGGGTGGAGAGTGCATGAAAAGAGGCATGAAGGTTAGTTTTAAGGCCTAATGTGGTTTACATGTTAAGGTCTAGAGATCAAAGAGAGAGAGAGTGTGTCATAATGAGGGTTCATGATCATATTTAAATATGTTTAAGATCATGTAAGAATTAAAAAAGGTGAGGTATGATATTACAAGTCTTTTCATGTAGTTTTAAGTCATATTGTGAAGGATAAGGCATGAAAAATTATTTGGAGGTCTCTTGAGTTCTCAGAATGAAGGGTTCTTAACTCGAAAAGGATTTTATTGTGATTATTATATCATCAAACCTTTTAATGGGAGCCTATTCATTTCATGTTATATGTTGACGGGTCCTAGATAAAAATTATAGGCATTATTTTTTGGATTTAGTGGCTATGCTTTATGAATGAACATTAAGAGTGGAAATAGCTTTAAACCCTCTTAGAACCCTAATAAAGATTTGATGTTGAACATGTTGATAAAAAGTTCCAAAAATGGATTTATTTGATTATATAATCTGTTGGATATATTATTATACTCTCCCAGTTACCTCTAGGTGGTATTGGTTAGTGAGAGGAGAGATAAAATGTTGAGTTACAGCCTTATTTATAAAGACGTTATAGCTATCAAAGTTATATTGGACAAAGTTTGAAATTTATTGGATTGATAATGTAGATAATTTTATTTTATGTATATGGTGGTTTATATATTTGTTATATTCCTTATGTTCTCTAATTTTGTGATCCAAGTAGGCCAGTCACTAATAGGCCTAATGGTGCAAATAATGCAAAACCTAGGCAATGTGAGAAGTTCATTTTTGGTATGTTGTAAGGGTATAATGATGAATAAAATTAAATGAATATGTTTTTTTGGATTATTATTTCCTGTTGATTATGTGTGTGTGTGTGTGTGTGTGTGTGTGTGTGTGTGTCTATATATATATATATTAAGATAAGTATAGTGGTGAAAATGATGAATCCATAATGTCTTATCTGGCTCAGTAAGGTCTCTATGTAGTGAGGTTAGCAAATTGGTCTGTAAGACCAATAATTACCACTAGACCATATTATGTTTATATTTGAATATGTTTTTAATGTATATTAGGATTATGTTCATGAATTATGAGTCTTTTAAAGTGTTCATACAAGTGTTAAAGTTTAATGTTTTATGACTAGGATTTAAACAGTCTTTACAGTTTTGAGTAAGCAAGCTACAGTGATGATTTTGAGGCTCTATAACATAATTTTAAGTGTATAATGAATATGTTTTTTTTTTTATTTACATTAAAGTATATTCATGATTTTTACAATCTTTGAAGTTAAATTAATATGTTGAAAAATTGAAGCTAAAATGGCTTGTTCGGTTCAAGCAAAACTGTGTGAGATAAGGTCAGGAGATTGGTCTACAAGACCAATGTTTGATATTAGATCATATGGTTTTTATGATTGAAGTTTTTATGAATATGTTATGTAATATTTTTAATGTATTTATAATTATTGAAAGTGTCTTTTTAGGTGTTATATTTCAAGTAGTTTCATAACTAGCTTTTGAGAATTTTGATAGTTCTAAGTGAGCATACCAAAGAGATGAGTTCAAGCCTTTTTGCCCTAAGTTAAAGTGTTTCAAGAATATGGTGATGACCCTGAGTTAATATAAAATATTTATATGTACTTTTTGATCATGTTTTAGTGGCTTGAGTGAGTTTGAGCTTTAGTATTGAAAGGCATATTTTTGGTGTACATAGGCTTAATAGGACTAAGTACTAATGAGGGGTTTCAAGTAGTGATTTGTTGTAAAATATCTTGTTGAGCCTAGAAGACATAAATATGGGTATATTTTATTATTATATGATATTATATTTCCATGTGAGGATTTTTAAAGTGTTTCAAGGAAGGCAAAGTGTAATGTGTGGTAAAGTAGGCCTAATGGAATTAGGTCTCCATGAGACCTAAATAAGGATTTGGTATATTTTATTTATTGAAAACCCAATGTAATGATTTATTATTAATTTTAATTTGTCATAAGGCCTATTATGTGGAATATATAAGTGTTAAAGTGTGTGTATTCAACCAAGAGGTGTATGAGTAAGAGTTTGGTATTTATACAAAGTAGTTTTAGGCCTATTTAGAGTAAGCTTAGAGGAAGAAAATGAAAATATAAGATTTAAGAACAAAATAAGGTATTTTAGACCATCATAGGGGTATAGAGGGACTACCATGAATATATAATAGGAGGTCTAATTATGAAGATCAAGGTCATATAACCTAATCAATCTTAAAGAGACCTAGTTGAGTGAAGAAGCCTAAAAGGTAGTTTAAGAGGGTTAAAGAGTGTGAAGAGATAAAGAAGTTTATTTTAATATATTATGTGAGAAACAAGGTGTTCTTAAGGTGATCAAAGAAATTAGGTTTCTGAGTTATCTAGGGGGTTGGTTCCTCGTTGTAAGTGGGTGCTTGGCTAGTTGGGGTTGATGCTCCATGTGGAGTTGGTGATTCACTAAACTTGGTTTTTGTCTTATAGGACTATAGTCCATTTTAGATATCATTGGGTTTTATTTCCCTTGAGGGTTGCCAATATATGTGATGTGTTCTTGTGTTTCATGCTTATGTGGATAATTGATTATGCTTGCTTGATATATATATATATATTTGTATGAATGTCTCATAAATGTTAAGTGGAATTGAATGGATGTTTTAAAGACTAATTCACCCCCCTCTCAGTCATTTTGCTTACATAAAAGTGGAATCACAAATTGACCACAATAATCAATTTATTTCCTTTTCTCGTGAAGGAAAATTTATCCATATTCCAAATGATAGTATTGGTTCTTCTAATGCATATGTAAAATATGAGGAGTAACATGCCATATACCATTTCCACTTATCCAACCATGATTAAAATAATGTAAATGATCCAAATTATGGTTGAAAGGTCTCACAGATCCTAAAAATATTAAAAAAATAAAAAAAACTTCAAAAATCCAAAAATATGTTTAGCATTTACATATCTTATTAGTTACTTATCATATATGTTTTAGGCTCCATGTTGGTAGATGGAATATTAGTACATCCTATATACATATGTGTCACACATATTTTGAGTTTGATACACGAATTGATAGACACCTAGTCTATGCACTTTTAGATATTAGGCCTTCCCTCTACTTATGTCATTTGGACATTAAGGGTATCCACTTATTTGATCATGATACATCTAAGTTATATCATTTGATGGCCACTTTAAATTATCATGTTTGAGCTTATGTACTTATGCATGTATTTATCTATGCTTATATATTTTGTAGTGTACTTGATATGCTATGTACTTAACATTTTTTATAACACATATGATCCATGGGCTAGTATGTTATGTTTATGTTGGTTGTTTATGATTTCATGTAGTCAATTCCTTAAGTGTCTTTCCTTGATATTGTCTTACTTGTTTTAGAATTTGAATATGCTCCATTTTTTATGGCCTATGTACCTTTGTTTTCCTCTTTGACATTTGAATATGCCATTACTTGTTATATGATGACATTTGAATATGTAATTTATTACTTTGTGGACATTAGAAAAAATCATGCCCCTTTAATTGTGTAGCATTTGAATATGCCCCTTATTTTAGGTCTCCTTATACCATTGTCTTTTTTATTTTTTTTTAAGTGCTCTTGTGTCTATTCTTGTTTATTGTTGATATTTTACTATTACTATTTACACATTTCCATGATCTACATCATATATCTTAGGACTTGGTGTGTTCACATCCTTCATGTTTTAATGATATATCTACCTATGCATGTTCCCTATATATGATACATGGTAATTTAACAATTTACATGGTTATCTTATCCTTTTTAGGTAAGGTAACTATCATAACTACTTACATCACCTAAAAGGGGGGAATATCAATATGGGCATGACATAGAGACATTAATTTCACATTTTGTCAAAATTTTAGAATCAATGGGGGGCATGTTTTGGGAACATTTTCTTCACACTTATTTAGTATTTAGCCTACCTATATTACAATGGAGGAATATTTTAGACCATGTCCTCCATATTATCACTTACACCAATTTTTAGATTTATATTATAATGGGGTCATGATATGAAATCATGTTCTCCATATTGGAACTTATATCAATTTTTAGATTTTTGAATATATAATGGGGTCATGTTTTTGGAAACATGATCTCCACACTTACATAGTTTTAAATTGGCCAAATTACATAGTTACATGATTAAAATACACATTTTTGGTAGATTTATATACATTGGTACCATTGTTATACGTAGATCCAACATTAGAAATATATAAGGTGCATATTTTATGTAATGTGTACTTAATATTGAAGAATTAGATCAATTTCATATTTAAACACTTTTAGGGACTATCACCACCCACCAAGCTAGATGATGTGGAATATATTGAGCCATTATATTATAGTAGTTGGTTCAATTTTTGGTATGGTTGAGGTGATTAAATCACTCAATATTGCCAATTTTATAGGTTGGAATTGATTGTATCATCTAACCTCACTATTTTTATAGGGTGAGTTGACATGGTTAACTCATGCTCACCAGGATATAAGTATGATTGGGTTACATGGTTGAGCTAATCTCAAATTCTATGTGACAACTTATCTTTTCTCTAAGGTTGGTGGCATGTTCCCTCTAATATATATCTCTATATCTTTTTGTGTGTGTGTGTGTGTGTGTGTGTGTGTGTGTGTGTGTGTGTGTGTGTGTGTGTGTGTGTGTGTGTGTGTGTGTGTGTGTGCGTGCGTGCGTGCGTGCGTGCGCGCGCGCGCGCGTGCGCACGCGCGTGCGCATGTGCACTTTTTAGATTTATATTTATCCTAATTTTAGTTTTAGTTATTCATAATGATATATATTTTAAATCAAATTTATAAAAGCCAAGATGGTTGCATCGGTACACATGTGTACTGATAAACATTTATCTCTTTCAATTTCAAAAATTTAAATGATTTCAAATTTATATTATATACACTAACTATATATTGTAACATGATATTGGTTTTAGGTTAGTCACCATAAAATCACTCAAGTTGGACTCAAGAAAATACAAGTGTGTTATACACAACTAGATACACATTTATTTTCCTTTCAATTAGAAATTTCATTACTAGATTAAGGGGGGGATGTATACACTATTTATAAATTATATAGCACCTCAGTATTTTATATTTTGAAAATATATCATGAATGTAACTTCAACTTATAGACCTTTCCCACTACCAAAAGGCTCACATACACTATCTCTATGTGCCTAATTACTTTTCTCTTTGTCTAACCAATGTTATTATGATGACTTAGGACTTTTATCATGCCTATAATTTTATAAACCTACTTATATTCTATATCTATAGGTTATATACCTACATATATTTTTTAACTACCTACACACTTACATTCTAGTCAAATACCTACATCAATGCAAGTGTCCTATCCCAATTCAAGTATCAAGTGCCCTAAAGTCATCTAATTTTCAAATGAAATATTAATATGGTTAAACCAAGTGATTTAATGTGATATATTCTCCAAAGGGATCAATATAAATACATGATCAAACCTCGTTCATTCTTCACCTAACACAAACCTAGAAAATACCTAGAGAGACCAATGCAACTCACCAAAAGCATTCTATCAAAAATTCAAGTGATAAAATCTTACCTATTTATAATTTTTCCATATCAATCATAAGGAAAACACATCTACATGTATGAAGTACTGAAGGGGAATTTCATGATCCACATTTTATAAGGTATAATTTAGGTCAATGTTGTACGTGCTTATCACACACTACATGACTCACACATAAGCCAACACATAGGGGAGAATTACATAAGTCTAAGGCCATCTTTAGAGTATTGGATATGTAGGTATTACACCTTAATAGAGGGGTCCTTAAGGTAGCTTTAAAATATGTGCCCAATAACCCATTTTTCCCATAACTAGTATGAAGATGAAGAACTAGGGTTTTACTATTTGATAAGGAGTGACAATCCATGACTTAAGATCTGAATGCACTAGAGTGAAGGTGATGTCAAACCCAAAAGAATCTAGGTGGTTGAATCTAGTTTTAGTAGGTATTACATATTGTACAACTACATCCAAGTCTGATAGTAGCATCAACACAACCATCCCAGTTTGATGCAAATGCCTGTAACTATAGAGGAATAATTTATAGTATCAGGGGACTATTCCACAATCTAGGTCCAATCCACTTTTTTCCTATTCTAGAGGCAGATCTATATTAGTATCAAAACTAGATAAATATATTATTTTCATTTTTATTTTCATATCTATCATAACTATACTTTCCATTTTAGCATATCTTAGCATAATAAATTTAGTATATGTTTTATCTAAGTTTTACAAATAATTATCCTACTTTAGAGATAGTCTACCATCCTTGTGCTCTACTCTATCTCTTACCCATTTAACCCTATATTCCACCAAATCTACATTTTAGGGTTAAACAATTATGTCCATATGAATCATCTAGTAAAGAAGCATATAATAATATCATGTTAGAGTAGATATATCAATTAAAATCATAATATTTATACATAATAAACCTTAATATGCATGATGTGTATCATAAAAATGTCTTGAAGAAAAAAATATCAACTAAAAATCAATCACACATGCAAGAGTACTAATATGTCATGTAAAGAAGATTCTAAGGAGACTGTAAACAAGGGGCATGCTCAACTATTGCACACTCAAGGGGAGGACATATGCAAATGTTCACACACTAAAGAAATAAGGAATATTGAGGGAACTATGGCCAATAATAAATGAACATGTTCAAAATTTACAAAATTAAGACAAATAAGTAAATAAGAAGTACACTCAAGTAAGCCATGTGAAGAGATGAAGTAAGTTTAAAACAAGTACCCAGTATATGCATGCTATACTAATCCCTACATATATATGTTAGGAAAATGTCATGTAGAATAACATATCAATTACAATGTCTAATATAGAAACATTAGTATATAAATTTTTAAATTTTAATATATACTCTCAATGTGATAATGGAAATAATCATAGAATAATAGAATGTAGGACAACTGTGATAATGTAGAATCAAGATGCCCCAAATGTGTTTTGTCACATGAGAAAAGAAAAGGTCTAACATATGCATAGTTATGTATCATGGGTCTAATGTATGCTTGTATCACACTTAAGTACCCATGAAACATATTTGTATATATAAATGATATGTTATCTACTAACATAAAATAGATAACATATGCATAAATCTAGCAAACATGTGAAATGATAAATATTTTTTTATTTTTTCTTTATATGAATGTTTTTGTATTTTTTTGAATATATATATATATATATATATATATATATATATATATATATAATTTTATAGGAATGTTTGAAAAGAGAGTAATATATGATTATCTAATATATGGGATGCTCATATGGTTCTCTATACTCTATATATTGTATAGTAAGCTTGTTATACTTCTAAGGATCATGCATATGTGCCAAATGTATAAATAGAGAATTGCTAACATTATGTGTATGCATTTTAGGACTTTATGATTGTGAGGTAGTATTAGAATATGTATTACTTCATGGAACCCATTGTCTAATTGTCTATGATTTCCTTGGTGTAATATTGTGTCTTTATACATGTTTTAAAACATGATGCTCTATTATCAATAACTAACTAGGTCATGGAAGTGTAAATGAGGAACTCAAAGAGTCCAATATAGATATTTGATGAAATGGCCTCTAAAATATTATTCACCTAGGAAAGGATATTTAGTATTTCTTAACCTTTCACACATAATTAACCTTAGTAGGTTGTATAATTAACTGTCATGGAATTTTTTTTCTTGTTGCAAAGGATATTCATATTGAATCCATGAAAATATAATTACCCTATTGGCATGAATTTATATAAGACACCCATGAAATATGAAAAGTACTACATGGAGCTTATAAATCCAAGTTCATCTAAATAATATATTAAAAACTCCCATATGTGGTATACTTAAAAATTTTATGGTCACATGTGTTAGACCAACCCATAAAGGCAAATCAATCTCACCAAAAACATGTTGTGTCTTCCCATAAAATAATCAAACTATTTTATTTGAAGGAAATAAATCATCCTATGTGTATCAAAAATGTGTGAGTAATATCATGGTACATACATTCTCACTAGAACTATTATCAACCATAACATTGTGTATATGATTATGATCAATACATGTCCCAATAAATACAGAATGAAGATCTATGTTATCATCCAAAATATAATTGTCCTAAAATGGAATACAAGGCATCTAAACCATAAGATATATATCTCATATAAGTGTACCAATATTACCATCCAATGGGTTCCCATAATGTGGTGGATGAGTATGTGCATGATATGCCATTTTTACTTTTGGTGTTTCCTTAGAGTGATATTATAATGGAGTGTTGAATATATTTCAATTTTGATTATCATTGGGATGTGATCCTAAATATATTTGAGAATATTCAAAGGTGATTACATCACCATAAATAATACACTGTATATTGTGATTCAATTTAAAACATTTTTTATTAGAATGATCCACACATTGGTGATAGTCACAATAAGTGTGGGCATCATATTATTTTTTTAGAGGTTGACATATCAAAAATTATAGCAAGAGGTAGAGATATCATATAACACTCCATAAGCTTTAGAAGTATCAAATATTGAGACTCACTTATTCATGTAAATTATCTCTAAGTTGTAATGGATAATATAAGTTGATTAGGTTATTGTGCATGTATTAACCATGGTAGTTTCTTCCTTTTTAGACTCAATATGTTTGACCTTATAAATTAGTTTGATATCAAAATTTTTATTGGATGTAGTCAATGTGTTTGATACATACTTAAGCTTATTCAAAGAAATAAATTTCATTTCTCTATCTCAAATAATATGGCATAAATCATCTAAATATTTTAACTTCTTTACAACAATAGACTCATGTAAGGGAACAAGTACAATTTTTTAAAAGATATCTTGAAGCTATTTATCTTCCATTAAATTTGTCATTTTGGCCAAAATTTTATTATTCCTCAAGATATATTAATTAATAGGTTAATTGGTTCCATGTTTTATCTTGACAATTTATGAATATGACATCTTTTCTAAATTTTTGATTGAAAAATGTGCTAAAAAATGATCCACAAAATCCTTGGATGATCTTACTTATTGAATTAATTAATCATAAAACCTATTGGCCATTTTTGGCCCACATACCAAGCTTATGCCTAAATGGATCAGGTTGTTAATATATGAGTAGATTAACATATGTTCTAGAGGGAATGGGTGGACCAAAGAGATCATGCAGCTTGCATAGATTTTGAAATACTTTAAGTTCACTTAAAGTGTAGTTTTTAAAAATTTAGGAAAATATGTCTTCATGGTGGTCATAAAATTTAGGAGCATGAATTAGGTTTTGCATAAGCCCCAAGATCTCATTTAAGCCTTAGAAATTTATACAAAAGGCTAAGCATAAGCCTAAGTGAGCTAGACCATCACCAGGATGTCACACAAGAATAAATAGACCAATTCACTTATGTATTTTATAAGTCCTCTCAAAAATTATCACCAACCAAGATATTACAATGCCATGAAGTTATCCATGCTAGGAATATGCTCTACAAGTTTCATGTCTACATGAGCTTTCTAGCTCAAGTTCTAAGTATTCAAAGTTGGACCTACAACATAGGACATTCATGCAAGTGTCAAGTTTTAGTTTCACAAAATGACTGTTTAGATTCAAAAATCCCTTAAAAGGTTTAAATTTGAGAAAGATCTAATAGGTCACTTGAGCTCACATTCTGAAAATAAAAATCTGAAAGTTCATGCTAGGAGTCAAACTAGTCAAAATGTCCCTAGGTTAAAGCCCTTTAAAGAGCTACAAATTGGGCATCATATGATAGTGTATATTAATTAGACATAAATATAATGGTGTACATTCACTAATAAAATGTGGGTCTAACACTAGATAAATGGACCATATTCGTTTTTACCAATGATTTGATGGTGCATAAGGACTGATAGGAAAGTGGGTCTAGGTAAATCAATGATTAATGATGCTTCATACATTATGATCTCTAATGCACGATAAAGTCAAAATGTCAAAGGATATTTGGTGGTTATAAATCAAAGGAGAAAATTTATTCATACAAATTGATCATATGGTACATAGGAGGTTAATAAGGTCAAGATCTGATAGTAGGGATTTGTGAGGCCAATGGGAATAAAGATAAGTTGGAGCATTCTTATTGGCTCAAACAATATTTAATGGACAAGGTTGAACTTGAGAACCAATTTTTGATGAAATCAAGCATAGGTCTTATAAGGTCATTCCACTACCATTAAAACTCATTCAAGTACCATTAAAAGGCCACAACTATGTATTCAAGTATAAATAATATAAAGGGATGCCATTAAGGTTAAATATAGACCTCTTATTCAAAGGTTTGTAGCATATGGGGTCCATTTTATGACTGTGTCCACCATTCTTTAAAGGATACCTATACATAATGAGCCCTCTATTTCTATAGATGATCAAAGGAAAAAATACGTCTTTTGGACCTAATGGAGATAAAAAATGGATATGCAGTTTATAAGTCTGCATGAATATATGTGACTATAGGAAAACTAATAAAGGAGATTGGTTTTCCATCTATAGAAAGGATCTGGTATAGATTTGATCAAAGGTAGTTATCTATGATTATTGAAGAAGTTCCTTATCCTACAACATGACCATGTTTTTTACAAACAACCACCTAAAATATACAAATCCATGTTTGTATCAGACCCATGAGTATGAATTTTTGTCCTCAAGTGAGATATGGCATGAAGTATCAAAGAAAAGGTCTAGTGTTGGGAACTATAGTTAGGGGCATTCAATGAATTCTTGAGGCCTTATGGGGATTTTCAACTTGGTAGGATATGTGTAGTGTCCCAATTGATCAAAAAGGTGGTAAGGCTTTTATTGGCTAAGGAAGGTGGAAGCTCAAGTTTAATTTATGACCTAGGATGGTGTGTTCCCTTTTTTATGGTGTGCTCCCACTTTATTTCTCTCTCTCCCTTATCTTATATATCCTGGTCTCATTCCCATGGAAGGGATTCTTAACTCTTGGAATTTTTCATCATTTTACAAGACAAGGATACTCATTGAGAATATTGAAAAAGTGTGCTCATTTGATATGGTTAAACCCTATCAAAATATTTTAAGAATTGCCTTTTGAAGTAATAGGATCAACTCTTTGCCTATCTCTTGTCTTTAATTAGTGCCTAGTATGCTTATGTATGGTAAATTTGTGAAGAAGATTATTCTTAGTTTACTATCCTTCTACTTGCCTCTTTAAAGGTGTTTTCAAGCTAACTTTTAGGTCTAGATTAGTGTTATAATTGGAACCTCTTCTATGAAATATTTATACAACTAGTGAGATTGTGAGATTGAGTAAGACATAGTTATCTTATACTGATCCAATGCATGTTCAAGCTTATATGAGTATCCATTTAACTTTGGTACATCACCCTTTTAGCCTTATTAAGATACCTTATCCTCTTTCTAACCATTTTACCTATGAATCATTAGTTTAACATTAGTTTAGATGAGCATCAAGAGGAAGATGACCTTCTCTAGAGGTCTAACCCCACCTTAGGTGACCCACAACTTGGGGTTGTTTCCATTGAGTAGATAAATTAGAGGGAGCCTAAATAAATATCTACAAGGGTGAAAATTGAGCCTACAATAGTTTTTGGTATGCTCAATGGGGAATTTTGATTATTGTAGAGATAACCAATGCTCACACATTCAACTAAGTGATAATACTCCTGCACCTAACACTATATACTTTTGTGCCTCATGAAAAACATCTAAGATAATCACCCCACCAAAAATATTCTCCCATGACACAAATCATCCATGTATGTATTTTTTTAATTAAGGGGACCTAATATTAAAATGGGACTCAAATAAGGCTAAACCAGGCAACCATACCAAATTTGATGGCCTGTGGAGTGGTCCTTATTTGATCTATGAATACAAGGAACATAATACTTTTCAACTTTCCCAAATCGATGGTGATGTATTACCCATCCCATTCAATGGCATTCATTTTAATCCTTTTTATTAGAATCATAACATCTATTATAACATATTGTACTATTAGAGTAGCTTTTATGATTTCCTCTAAGTGCCTTGTGTACATTTCTTTTCTATTATGTGTTTCCTTTTTAATAAGTGCCTTTGGCACTTTGTTGTTCTATTTATTTTGATCTCGTTACATCAAGAAAGGTTCTAGACATGGATATAATTGTGTTATATTCATTATTATTTGATATAAGACTTGGGACTCCATACACCCAATGGACCAGTGAAGGCAAAATGGACTAGGTTCTCAAACATAACAGGCATGCTTCCCTATGAGTCATCAAAGATGTTGGAATTTTTTTGCCCACATACCAAGATTTTTCCTAGATAGATAAGATTTTTAATGGATGAATAGATGAAAAGATGTTTTGGATGGAATGGGTGGACCAAAGAGATCATGTAACTTGTAAAGCTTTTGAAACACTTTAAGTTCAATTAAAGTGTAGTTTGTCCAAATTCAAGAAAAAAAGTCTCCATGGTGGTCATAAAATTTAGGAGCATGAAGTAGGTTTTTTTCAAACCCCAAGAGCTCATTTGAGCCTTAGAAATTCATGTAAAAGGTCAAGCATAAGCCTAAGTGAGCTAGACCATCACTAGGACATCACACAGGAACAAATGGACCAATTCACTTATGTATTTTATAATTCCTCTTAGAAATCATCACCAACCAAGATATTAAAGTGACATGGTGTTCTCCATGCCAAGAACATTCTCTAAAAGTTTCATGTTTGTGTGAAATTTCTAGCTCAATATTTAAGTGTTCAAAGTTGTACCTACAACATAGGATGTTCATGCAAGTGTCAAGTTTGAACTTCACAAAATAACCATTTGGATTCAAAAATAACTTAAAATATTTAAATTTTATAAATATGTAATGGGACTCTTGAGCTCAAATTCTAACAAACAAGATCTAGTGGTTCATGATAGGGGTCAAACTAGTCAAAAGGTCCTTGGGTTAAATCCCTTTAAAGAGCTACAAGTTGGGCATGGTTTAATTGTGTGGATCAATTAGAAAGAAATTCAATGGTGCACATTCACTAACAAAATGTGGGTTAAAGCCTAGATCAATATAATGCATTAATTAATACCAATGATCTAATAATGTGTAAAGATTGATAAGAAAGTGGGTTGAAGTAAATCAATGATCATCATTGCTTCATATATTATGATCTAATGGTTCGTAATCAAGTCAACATGTCAAAGGATCTTTGGTGGTAGGAAATAAAAGACCCACATTAATTTATATAGCTTGATCCTATGGTACATAAGAGGTAAAAAAGGTTAATATCTAATAGTGGGGATCTATAAGGATAATGGGAATGGAGACAAGTTGGAGCATTCTGATTGGCCCAAGCAATATTCAATGGATAAGGTCAAACCTGAGAACTAGTTTTTGAAAATAGTAAAAATAGGTCTTTCAGGGTCATTTTGCCACCATTAAAAGACCAAAACCATAAATTTAGGTATAAATAATATAGAGGGATGCCATTAAGGTTAGATATAGACCTATGATTTAAAGGTTTGTAGCATATGGGGTCCATTCTATGACTGTGTCCACCATTATTTAAAGGAGACCTATACATAATGAGCCCTTGGTTTCTATAGATGCTCAAAGGCAAAAATAGGTATTTTAGACCTAATGGAGATCAAAAAGGGCTATGCAGTTTATAAGTCTACATCAATAAATGTGACTATAGGAAAAACAATAAAGGAGATTGGTTTTCTATCTATAGAAAGGATGTGGTCTAGATTTGATCAAAGGTAGTTATCTATGATTATTGAAGAAGTTCCTTTTTGACAAAAAAATGCCTAAAATATAAAATTCCATGTTTCTATAAGACCCATGAGAATAAATTTTTATCCTCAAGTGAGAGATGGTGTGAAGGATCAAAGAAAATGTCTAATATTGGGAACTAGAACTAGGGGCATTCGATTCATTCTCAGGGCCTTATGGGGATTTTCAACTTGGTAAGCCATGTGTAGTGTCTTAATTAATAAAAAAAGGTGGTAAGGATTTTATTGGATAAGGAGGGTGGTTACCAAGTTTAATTAATGACCCATGATAGTGTTTCCTTTCAATGGCATGATCCCACTTTCTTTCTCTCTCTCCCTTCTCTTATATATCCTAATCTCATTCCCATGGAAGGGGTTCTTAGCTCTTAAAAGTTTTCATTATTTTTTGGGACAAGGATACTCATTGAGAATCTTGTAAAAGTGTGCTCATTTTATATGGTTAAACCCTATCAAAATATTATAATAAATGCCTTTTGAATTAAGAGGATCAACTCTTTGCCTATCTCTTATCTTTAATCAGTGCCTAGTATGCTTGTGTATGGTAAATTTGATTCTTCCTAGTTTATTGTCTTTATACCTACCTCTTTGAAGGTGTTTTGAAGATAAATTATAGGTCTGGATTAGTGTTATACTTGGAACCTCTTCTAAGAAATATTTATGTAACTAGTGATATTATGAGATTGAGTAAGAAATAGTTGTCTTTTGTTGATCTAGTGTGTGTTCAAGCTTATATGAGTGTCCATTTAACCTTGGTGCATCACCCTTTTAGCCTTATTATGAGCCCTTATCCTATTTCTAACCCCTTTCCCTAAGAATCATTAGTTTAGCATTAGTTTAGGTGAGCATCAAGAGGAAGCTAATCTTCCTTGGAGGTCCAACCCCACCTTAGGTGACCTACAATTTGGGGTTGTTCCCATTGTGTAGCTCAATTGGAATGATCCTAAATAACTCTCTCTAAGGGTGAAAATTGAGCCTATAATAGAACCATCTCAAAGAATAGTCATTTATAATTCTTGGAAATAATTTTTTCAAAATTTTATCATTTGAATTATAATCAAGGCATGCTACAATAAAATATTAAAGATGATACCCAAGATCACCCTTACCATCATAAAATGTGAACCTAGGTAAAAAAAAATTAGTTAGAAAAGGGTTCAAATTAATCTCAGGTGATAGAGGATTATGAAGTACATCTTTTGAATAAATAACATGAGTTAATTTTCACATAATTTTTTTCAATGTTAGTAACCTTACGTTCCAAATCTTACATAGCTTTTAAAAGATTATGCACAATAGATAAATTGTGATTTTGAGTTACAACTTGAGAAATAATCAAAGGGGATGTAAAACCCACTTGTGCTAAATTAGGCATCAACACTAGTAATTGAGTTGAAGTATTAATTATTCCCCTGGAGGGTATAGTATTAATAGTTGTTTGATTTTTAGGGAACAATGTTTTGAAAACATATCTTATACTAGCACTATATGTATTATGAAATGCTATAATTAAGGGGAGGTATATTTGAATGGATGTGTGATAGGCATATCCAATAGCCCAAATATTTGTATCAATAAATAATAATATTTTTTCACTAACACCTTTTGATCTTTTAGCTTCCAATATATTATTAAGGATCTTGTGGAGATCTTCAGTATTTTCATGAATGCACTCTTGAAACAATGAAATATATTTAAATTTTTAATGATTTTCTTGTCCATGCTCATTTTTTTCATGTGTTTCATTTTTTTCATGATCAAATTCATCTTCTATAAGATATTTTTCATTATTTTGTTCATTATCACTATTGGCACTCTCATTATTAGTAGAATTTGACATGGTATTAGCTTGAGACATTTTAGGTTGCCTAAGGGATAAATCAAGATATAAAATAAGGAGATAACCTAATATAGGACTACACATAGGTTTCATGAAAAATATAAAAAAAATTAATAAATAATATGAGCAAAATCCTTAGAAGGTTGAAAACCCTCTAGAAATATAGTAGTTACATGAGAAGACTCAGAGACCAAGTTCACCAAATGATTAACCCTTATTGTAAATAAGGATTAACAAATAAAGAGTATCCTAATCAAATTAATGATTATAATACACTAAAATTAGGCTAATTAATGAATTTTTATTCTATTAATATTCTGATAAGAAATACTTAATTTAATCATATGCAAAATATATAAAGTACAACACTTAATATTATGATAATAACAATACAAAGGAGAAATTATACTTAGCTTATAAATTGATGTGTAAGAAAATATGATTAATGTAGATTTTAAAAAATATTATATGATGATTTTGATGCAATCCTTAGATTATTAAAATTACATTTTTGTTAACATAAATATTTTCATCACCTTATAGACAATTGTGTTGGCCTACTGTTTATGCTTCAATACATCTATCCTATACAAAGTATTGACTATTTAATAAAACTTACACCTATGATTATCTAGGTTTTTTATCACCTTTTAGATTATGTGTTCAGATCATGCACCTAGGCTCTCTAGAGATGAATTTATCTCAACCCCTCAATACTCCTTTTAGGTCTTGTCACCTTGCTAAAATGGGTTAGTGGGATCACAAAGGCAAGTTGACCTTAAGGACCCCTTTATAAATGATAAATATTTACATATCCAATACTATAAAGAGGGCCTCAGACATATGTAGTTCTCCCCTATGTGTTGGCTTTTATGTGGACAATGGTGTAAAATGCTATATGAAAGTGCATGTAATGATCTATATTCTAACTTAAAAAATAATACTCATGGGATGTTGTTTTTAGACCTATAATATGATTTTTCCTATGGATGATATAGAAATAGGGAAGAATATATAAAATGGAACTTGATTATATAATTGATTAAATGAGATTAAACATGTGATTTCTTGGTATTTGTTAGATAAATAAGGAGTTGGATTTTACTTGTATTTATACCAAATATTTTTAAAATTTACTCATCGAAGGGTTAATCAAACATAAAATGTTAAATTGTACATATTGAAATATTTGAAAATTTGAGTGTTTAGATGACACACACACTTACATTAGAGGATGGATAATAACATTAACACTAGCATCCAAGTCTATACACAACTATCCAATAACATAGAAGGTTGTTGGAGATATATAATTGATATTGAAGGATATATCACATTTTAAGTGTACTTTGGGCTAAAAGTGATCTAGATAATTATATTAATAGGGTCAAACTAAAAAATAAGCATTTAGGCCTAGTGAGATGGAGAATGCAATCATATCATCTACAAGGAAGGTCAATAATTGAAGGGTAGATCCTTGAGAGATATTTTTCAAGTACCCAAGACTATTTTTAACATATAAATCTATATTTAAGTATCTACATAAAATATATGGAGATTTTCTCATCTGGATGAGGAACTATGAGTCATGTAATGGTTGATGAAGATGAAAAAGGAGGTAGACAAAACAATAAATATGTGATAGTATTTTGTTGTCATGGGATTTCTTCAATTATTAATTATGGAAAATATTTGGTAAGGGTGGAGACAAGTTTGTGATATGTGGTAATATTATCACGTTTTCATTGATATTCACCACTAACTTGATGAGATATAAGATGTCAATCTCATAAGTCATGTAAGTAA
Organism: Torreya grandis; assembly: GCA_037957365.1. Lineage (NCBI taxonomy): Eukaryota > Viridiplantae > Streptophyta > Pinopsida > Cupressales > Taxaceae > Torreya > Torreya grandis. The sequence continues at coordinate 842,399 of JARHVA010003651.1, forward strand.
GGGATATCCAAATCTATGGTTGTTTACATCCCATAAATTAGAGCTTCATATTAAACCATGTTATTAGTGACCTCAAAATTTAATCCAAAGGTTATAGGGATGATTTTTATATAAGGATTAGTTATAACATAGCTTGCCTCATATCTTTAAAGACACTTGGCTTCATAAAATTGAACTGTCCAAGTTTCCTCATGTAAATAAATTGTAACTTTAGGTAAATACTCTATGTCAACATTGGATTTAGGTTTTGAGACTAAAATATTGGTATCTTCAAGGCCCCATGCCTCATTTTAGATCATTAAATTATGGAAGTAATATTTAAGAGAAATAACTTGGTTAATAACTTCAATGAGGAGGATCTCTTCATCAAGAAGAGTGTATTATAGGTGACGTGTACATGGGATAGAAGTGAAAATAAGATGATAAAAAATCACTTGGAATTTAATTTATTTTTGGTTAATAATTATTAAAATAAACTCAATTACTAATACCATCCATTTTTAAATTTGATCTCTAGGAAAGAAATATTTGGAGAAGAAATGATGAAGGGGATCAAAATGGACAATGAAATAAGTGGTATAATAAAGCATATAGTGTTGAATATTTTTAGCCAAGATGTAGATTAAATTATGATCCCATTCCACTTTCATGTAATGGGTCTCATAATCTATCAAATCATGATTGATGTAGTAATTTTCATACTATTTTATTGAATCATATTATTGCACACACATTTCCCCATAGATATAGGGGTAGATGAGGTATATAAGATGAGAGGGATATCACTAAGTGGTGGTCAAAGAGTAAAAATATGAATTAATGAGTCCTTCATGTTCTCAAAATATTTTTAATGTGCATCAGTCCATTCAAGCACAATGCCTTTATTTAGGATGGATTTGACCAAATATATATAGTAGGCCACCTAGGAGATAAATCCTTAGATTACCCCAAGTTTTCAAATATAGGAATGAATTTTAGGAATATAATGAGGTATAGGCATGTTGACAATAGCAATAATTTTTATGGGATATTCATCAATCCATCATAAGGAAACTAGGAATCCTAAGAATTTCTAGAGGTGACACTAAAAACACACTTGCAATGATTGATCATAACTTTGTATTTGATGAGATGATCAAATATTATAATAAGATCATCAAGATAATTTGTATATGATTTGATTTGGTAATAATATCATCCACATAGTATTATACTATTTTATAAATGAATTCATGAAATATGTGGTTCATCTTACATTAGTAGGTGGCTTTATCATTTTTAAGGCCAAAGGGAATCTTAACGTAGAAACAAGTTTCCCATTTCATAGCAAATGTGGTTTTATATTCATCATTAAGAAAAATATGAATCTGATTATAACCTAAAAAAACATATATACTGGGTATAATCTCATAGATATCTATGGAATCAATAAATGCACCAATAGATAGTAAAGGGAAATTATATTTATGACAACTGATATTACAAAATTAAATATAGATATAAATGACCATCATGACATTTTTTCAAATGGGAATGATGTTGGATACCCATTTTGAGTAATCTATAGTTTGATAAATTTAACATCTAAAAGTTTGATGATTTCTTTGTGACATAATGGGGAAACTTTGGGAGGGAACTTTTGTTGCTTTTGGTGCAAATTTTTTGCATCTAGATAGGTTGTGATGTTATGGAAAACTATGTTAAGGTATGTTAGAAATGATTTTATATGAAAAAGTAAATGATTCATGATATTTATTGAAAAAGAAGATATAATTATCTTTCTTATGAGGATGAATTTCCTTATAGATAAGAATTGGTTTAGGAGAGGTAGTTTTGCCTTATTTAATTTAAATTTTTTCTTAAACAAGCATGGTATTACCATCTTGGAAATGATAAGGATTTGAAAGAATTTTTGATATAGGATTAATTTTTGTATCAAAAATAGAAATGAAATTATTGAAGTGAGGAGCCTTTTTTTGAAAATTTCCAGTTTTATGATATTATAGAGGAAGTTGAGGCTCTCTAACATAGATTAATTTTAGGACAACATCATCAATAGAAAGTGTAGCTAAAGGTCCACAATATAATTACCTTTTTTCAAACTCAAAACTAATCTATGTTACAAAAATAGCTTTAGAATCTAAGGTAATTTCAAATTATGTAGTAGAAGGTAAAAAAAATACTGTAAGATATCAACCTAGATGATATAGTCTGATATAAAAGGAATGAGTTGAACTATATTAGTCTATTCAATATAATTAATAGATATAATCAAATTTTATTTTATTGGTCTAGTCGATGTGGTTATTTGAAAGTGAAGATAAGGATGAAATTATATTTACACTTAGTAATGTCTGGCTGACATAGTTATTCTGATTATGTTGGACTATATCAAGCTAGTCACTATAGTTTGAGAGCTGAGTGATAGATCGAATAGTAATAGTCTATTTGATAGTGTTGGAATTATTTAAACTTTTATGAGTGATATAAGACTATCTGATACTATCATATTTTTTAAACTTAAGAATATTTTGAACAATACATGGACTATTTACCACTGGTGGGTTCATAGGAGGAACATAACCTTCAATGTTTGTTTCATCATCACTAAAATCAAAGGATATGTGTACCAAATAAACACCTTGTTAAAATAATGAATTATATCTATATTATTTTGATAATGAATGACAACCAAGTCTTGAGATTAGGCTTTGGATATTAAGAACCCATCTAGGTTTGACTACAAAAAAATGTGTAATTTTTTCTAAATATAATTAAAATTTAACATGTATAAATAGATCCTAACAATGGGATACAACTCACACACTATATACAATTGAATGTAATATGCTAAAATTAATAATACAATAATAATAAATGTCAATTAATCCACTAATTAAGCATGATAATTTTCATAATTAATACCACATATGAGGAGTACATATCGCATAAACTATAAATAGATATTATAGATCTAATATACCAATAAATATAGTTTTTAAATGAACCAATTCTGAAATACATTGTTTTATCCATAATGTAATGTTATATCCACTACTACATTCAATAAATAAATGATGAGTATAAAATTATTAACAAATTCCACTATCCATATGATAAAAGTACAATGGATATTTATATAACAAATCATTAATTTAGACAATATCTATTAGTAGTAATATAATTGTTTGGATGCAACTATAAAAAGGGATAACATCTGGGTGATTTTACTTTAACCATAAACTGATAGTCCCACACATCTCCCCATTAGGAATTGCCCTTACATTTATGGAGGGTTAAATAATGGTAATCCAAACATATATAACTCATCAAAAATAGTGTAAATAATCTCAATCTCACATTTAATATTCATATATACCATAGAAAGCATCCTTTATATAATATGGCTTCACACATACATGCAAACTAGATGGTATAGTGAATAGACAATGTATGCTTCTGTAACATTACTTTAGAAAAATATTTTATTATAGTTCAATCTTCAAATGAAGTTGGGTCTTGTTCACTAGGACAACACTCTCTACTAAATGCATAGAATCAATATTCTTCACACTAACTGATGATGACTAATAGTTGTAAATGTCCTCCTACCTATTAATCACCATCCATTATTATGAGTGATAATTAAATAACATCAAAATAACTATAGATAGTCTATTTAAGGTTCATACAACCATAAAACATCCATAAATAGTTTCAACTTAGTGCATATCTATAACTAGTTAAAAAATAATTATTAACTCATAATAATAACTATGAAATAATCATATTATATTATTATCACATTTTGAAAAAGATCCATATTTTGTTTCCATACACAACTGACCATATGTTTTCCTCATTCACACATTATTAATAGAATATGAAATAATTTACATAATTATATAAGTTCAATTCATTTGGTTCAAAAGAGTACAACTATACATGATAATCAAGATTCATTCTTCATGAGTCAGCAAAATAAACAAATATTTCGATCATTTTATTTCATTTCTAGTATATAATCATAATCCATATTGATAAAATCAGGGAGTAATACCAATTTCAAATCATACAATATAAATTCGTTATTTAATATAACTATGCCATATACAATTTATTTTAACTTAAAAATATCAAATTCTTTATTTCACTAATTTCCAACACATATCCATAACCCATTTAACTAATTTTTTCTATAATTAGTTCCCAAATTAAGGTTAATCCAAAGTAGAAAAATTTGGTTATATTAGGTAAATTGACATGTAGGTGGTCATTAACCACCTATAGGTCTATTTACGGACCAATTCTCAAAACAAATAAAATAACTACACACCATTATCTTTATTTAAACTATAAAATGTATGATATAAGTACCACCATATATTATGGGATTAAAATCAAGATCTAAACTTGTAAACATCACATCCCAATTATAATTTAATATAAAATAATGATCCATCCAAACCATGTTTCAAAATTCATTTCAACAACTAACAATTCAAACTACAAAATCCAAATTTAAAACAATAGCTAATTTATGAATATCATACTACTAAAATGTTTTTTAATAAATAATAACCATTCCATAAATGCCATATTACAAAGAATAATCAATCCATAAATACTATGTTTTTAAAAGTGGTTTTAATAAATAAAAACCAATCCATGAATATCATGTTACAAAGGGGGTTTAGTAAATAATATTTGATCCACAAAAAACATGTTAAAAAGGGTATTCAAGCCATGAATAATATAATTTCAATGAATAAAAAACAAGCCTTGAATACCACAACACAGAGAGGTTTATATGAATGGACAAGACTAATTTGAATATATTAATCTAGTTAAGTATCCACATAAATTAGATGGGAATTTACTCGTGTGGATGAGGAACTACAAGCCATCTAGTTCTTGATGAAGATGAAAATGGAGATGGACAAAATAATATAATCCATGATAGAATTTTGTTCTCGTAGGATTACTTTAATCATGAAAGATGAAAAATATTTGGAAAGGTTGGAGATAAGTTGGTGTTATGTGGTAATATTATCATGTTTTAATTTATATTCTCCACCAATTTGATGATATATAAGATGTTAATATCGTAAGGCATGTAAATAAAGGATATCCAAATCTATGGTTTCTTGCATCTTAAGGATGAGAGTTTTGTATTCAACCATATTATTAGTGACCTTGAAGTTTAATCCAAAAGTTAGAGGTATTATTTTTCCATAAGGCTTAATTAGAAAATAGCCTCCCCCAGCTCTCTAAAGTAAATTGGATCCATCAAACATAAATTTCCAAGTTTTTTCATGAAAATAAAATATAACTTTGGGTAAATCTTCTATGTCAACTTTGGATTTAGGTTTTGAGACTACAATCTTGGGATCTTCAAGGCCCTATTCCTTGTCTTTGATCATGAAATTAGGGAAGTAGTCTTTGAGAGAAATAACTTTGTCAATACCTTCAATGAGGAGGAACTATTCATTAGGAAGAGTGTCTCAAATGTAAATTAATAATGGGATAGGAGTAGTGATAAGCTAATTAGTTATCACTTGGAATTTAAATAATTTTTAGGTAATAATTATTAAGTCAAACTCCATTAAGAGTACCATCAATTTTCTAATTCGATCTCCAGGAAATAAATCTTTGGAGAGGAAATGCAAAAGTAGATCAGAATGGACAATGATATAAGTGGTCTAATAAGGCATATAATGTTGATCATTTTTAGCTAAGATGTAAATTTAAATACATAATCATTCCTATTTTGTGTAATGGTTCTTTCAATCTATCAAGGCACAATTGATGTAGTAAATTTCGTAATATTTCATTGACTCATCTTGTTACACATGCATTTCCCATATGATATATGGGTAAATGAGGTATACAAGATGAGAGGGAGATCACTAAAATATGGTCTAAGAGTAGGATGATGAAGTAATGAGTCCTTCATGTTATAAAAATATTTTAAAAATGTATTAGTCTATTCAAGTGTAATGCCTTTCTTTAGTATGGAGTTTATCGAATGTATATAATAGTCCATCCAAGAGATAAATCCTCAAATTACCCTAAGTTTACTAATTTAGAGGTATATAATTACGTATAGGAATGATTATAATAGCATTATTCTTGGTGTAATATACATCAATCCCTCAAAAAGAAAATAGGAATCCTAAGAGATTTCTAGAGGTGACACCAAAAACACATTCATAAGGATTGAGTCTAACTTTGTATTTGATGAGATGATTAAATATGACAGTAAGATCATGAATATGGTTTATTTAGAAATAAAATAATCCATATATGTTTATAATATTTTATTCATGAGGTTATGAAATATATGGGTCATCTCACATTGATAGGTGGCTCTAGCATTTTTAAGGCCAAAGGGAATATTAACATAGAAATAAGTTTCATATTCAATAGTAAAGGTGGTTTGATGTTGATCATCAAGAGAAAGATGAATATGATTATAACCCAAAAATCCATCCATGAGGGTAACATATCATATATATCTAGCGAATCAATAACATCGATAGACGGTAAAGGTAAATTATATTTAGGACATGATAAGTTGAGATTATGAAAGTCAATATATATGTGAATTACCATATTGACATTTTTTCAAATGGGAACAATTTTGGATACCCATTCCAAGTAATATAATGGTTTGATAAACTTAGAATATCAAATATTGATGATTTATTTATGACATAATGTGGAAACCTCAGGAGGGAACTTATGTTGCTGTTGATGCATAGGTTTTGCATCTAGATGGGTTATGATGTTATAGACAACTATGCTAGGGTTAATGCCAGGCATGACTTTGTATGAAAAAGTAAAGGATTCATGATATTTTTTTAAAAATATGATATTATTATCTTTATCATGAGGATAAAGTTACTTATAGATAAGAATTGGTTTAGGAGAGGTAGTTGTTCCATAGTTAATTGCAAAATTGTATTCAACAAGCATGGTCTTGCTATCCTAAAAATGATACAGAGCTGAAGGAATTTTGGATATAGGATTAAATTTTGGATCAAAACTAGAAATAAAATTACTAAATTGAGAAGTTTTTTTACAAAATTTTCCAAGTTTATGATGTTGAAGAGGAAATTTAAGCTCTCTAGCATAAAGTAATTCTAGGACAATGTCATCATTAGTAAGCATAGGTAAAGGTCCATAATATTTGACATATACTTCAAGGTCCATAATATGATTACCTTTTATGTCATACTCAAAATTTATTTGTTTCAAAATAATAGATTTAGTATCTAAGGTAATATCAAAGGATATAGTATAAGGTAAGAAAATTAACTATACAGTACTAACTTGGATGATACAATCTAGTACAGAAGGAATAAGTTGAACTATATAAGTTTGTTTGATAAAATTAATATAGATATAATTATATTTGATTGTATTATTATTTTCATTTCAGTTATTTGAAAGTGAATATAAGGATTAAATTATATTGACACATAGTAATATTTTACCAATGTAGTGGTTTGGATTAGGTTCGACTATTTTAGGTAAGTCGATTTAGTTTGAAAGCTGAGTGACAGATTGAATAGTATCAACCTATTTGATAGTGTTGGAACTATATGGAATTTAATTAATGGTATTAGGATATATTATATATTCATATTATGGAAAATGAATAATTCACTAAACAATACATGGAGTGTTTACTAATAGTGGGTTGACAAGAGGAACATAACCTTCAAGGTTTCATTCATCATCACTAGAATTAAAGGATATGTTTACCAAAAAAACATCTTAGTTAAAAGCATGTATTTTAGCTAAATCATTTTGATAATTAATGAAAACCAAGTCTCGATATTGGTATTTGGATGTTAAAATACCTATAGGTTTGATTTTAGAAAAATGTGGTTTTTTAAAACATAATTAAATTACAAGTAAAAATGGATCCTAACATTAGGATACAACTCACACACTATATATAACTGAATGTAATAAGATAAAAGTAATATTATGACAATAGTAAATGCCAATGATTAAGCATGATAATTTTCATAATTACTACTACATGAAAGGAGTACATAGTACCTAAATTTTAAGTAGATGTTGCAAATTTAATATACCAATAAGTATGATTTTCAAATGAACTAGATTTGAAATACATGATTTTATCCATAAATAAATGTTACAGTCACTATTGTGTTCAATAAATAAATGATGAATATACAATTATTAACAAACACTATTTATATAATAAAATTAAAATAAATATTTATACAAAGGCTCATTAATTCATTTAATAGCCATGATTAGTAAAATAATTGTTCAGATTTAGTTGTAAAGAGGGCTAACGTTATCTAGGTGCTTCCTCCAACTAAAAACTAGAAATGCCACAAACACTTCCCCAATAGGAGTTTCCCTTTAGTTCATAGAGGGGTATATAATGGTGATTTTAACATTGAGAACTCATCCAGAATAGTGTAAATGTCACATCCTTTTCCACTCTACAAAAACCACTTAAGTATTAGTAGGGGATTATAGAATTAACAATTTGTAGTTTTGAATTTTATGTTTGATCTGGATATATTTTCTTATATGATTGGAAATCATATGTTTTATTTTCATTATTAGTTATATTGGATAACATTTGTATATGTTTATATTATGTTCTATGATCATGTTGACTATGATTTCATTTGGAGATGATTTATATTACAATAATTTATTGATATTTATATATTCTAAGTATATGATTATTTATTATAATCTCAAACTAACTTTTGTTTGATTGAGGTGGTTTCAAAACTATCTCACCCTCATAGGTAACATAGGGGGAGAGTATCATCAGTGAGGGGGTGCAGCTATCAACATTGAGGATTGAGAGAACTAATTTGAACCTTCACACACCACATTCTTATTTATTAGGTGAAATGAATGTTAATAATAATTTTGATTAAATTATGAATGTTTCTTGCATTGTTTTCCCTTGTAACTAATTAATCATGTTTATATTATCTAAGTTCATCACTTGTCATGATTTGAGTGGTGTTTTTTTAAATCTTTATAGGAACTAAACTATGTTGTGTTAACCTTAAATGCATTCTATTTGGTACAAGTTGAGTGTTTATTGGTCTTGCTTGATTTTTTTGATTGATTTTCCCCTTTTAGTGTCATAAAGAGGGGTAAAATAGGGTTAAAGAACCAAAAACAATTTAATCAAAAGGGGACTTTAAAACTTTGGATTTTGTTTTGGTAATGTTTATTTATAAATATCATAAAGTTCAAAAGGGAAGAAATTAGGTTTGTGGTTGTAAATTTGACTCAACCATTCACAATGATGGAGGAGTTATATGTGGCAGCCATGCTAAGAGTTTTGGGTATAGACTATGAGTTAGCAGGATTGACATGAAAATAAGGTAGAAATGGAGGTAAATTCATAAAGGGGAACTTGTATTCTAGTTGGAGGGTATTATGGTAATAAAAAATGTGGATAGGGTTTTGGAAAATAATAAGAGGAAAGGAAAAGATGAGAATGGATATCTGATAAAGAAAAAGGTAACATATCTTAATAAAAGAGGAAAGCTATCATTACACATTGAGATGTCAACCACTGTATAACCAAGTAGGTTCATCTTGAGTTTTTAATTTTAATTATTTATTGCAAACTTAGAAGTCAAATAAATGGTGTTATTTTTTATGGATTTATATATATTGTTTGAATGTGTGAAATGATAGTTTTAAGCAATAATAAAATTAGGGTTTCATGATTATAGACATGGGGATGGAACTTGGTTCCATCTATAAGCTTATACTCATGATATTGAGCCTTTTATTAAGAAAAAAGTAAATTTTATAGGTAAAAATATTACATAGAAAACTTATGGATTTAGGTATATAGACGTGGGGTTGGAAATGGTTTCCATCCTCAGGCCTATATAGATAAGTCCAAAAAATTATTATAAATAAAATTGAGTAATTTTAGGTTGGATGATATTAAGACATTAATAGTTATCAATTGAGTGAAAATTATTAGTATAATACTTCTTGAAATCATACAAAGGGGAAATAATTATGTGTTTTATTTTATTCTTAAGGATTGGTAGTATTGGGTATGTTTTATCATTAACAGGAAACTTAGGCTATAGGGATTTATGCACATAAACATTTTAATTTGAAGCTTAAAATTTAAATCATCTTTATATAATCTTATATGAGCTAAAAAAGTATGGGTTTTATTTAGATGAACAAGTACAACCATAGGTTATAATGAGGAAATATGAGTTTATACAAATGAGTTGCATCACTTAGTTCTAGTTCATTAATGGTTTGGGAATTTATGTTGATTTAACAGTTATGAAAATATGATACAAAGACAATATTTTGTATGGGACATGAAAATAGAATTATTATATGATGAAATTGCTTGTATATGTGTATATTAAAGAGACATACATGTAGATTCACTTTGCTAAGTTGTAGGGACCCAAGCTTAGATAGTTGAGTTTTAATACAAACTATAAATTAGTAATCAGGTATATATGTATGTATGTATACATTTATGTGTTTATGTATATTTATATATACACACATGCATATGAGGATTTTAAAATCTATACATTATCAAATAGAATGAGAAAATTTGATTATTTATAATGGATAATATTGGGTCTTTGGAAACTATTTTATTGATATGCATAAATGAATATAATGGTGGATACATATAATAATGTATGAAAATATATGGCTTAAATGAAACCCGAGTTATTGAAGCTGAGCATGTATTGTTAGTATGGATGTAAGTTATAATTGGAATTTTGAGTATGAATTATGTAACTATATTATTAGAAGTGGATGGTTGTCCATAAGTTGTTTGATTACTTAAAAATATTTAGAACAAAGTAGACATTAGTGTCTCAAATGTTATATTTATTGAAATGGCTTATTAGCATATAAAATAAGTATGGTAAAACTAGTATATATATATATATATATATATATATATATATATATATATATATATATATATATATATATATATATATATATATATATATATATATAGGTTGTACTTGTGTATTAGGTAAATTATGAGATTTTATTGTATTAAGAAAATGAGGTAGTAAGTTTAGAATGGATAAAGTTGTCAAAGAAGTATAAAATAAGCTTAAAACACATTATATGTATTTTATGAGCTATTTTGAGACTCGATAAGTTTATATTGTTAACTGAGTTTATACCATCAAATATATATATATATATATATATAATGAGCTATTTTGAGTCTTGATAAGTTTATATTATTATAAACTCAGTTAATAATATAAACTTATCAAGTCTTAAAATAACTCATTATATATATATATATATATATATATATATATGAATTGTGTTTGAGGGTTGTGAAATGATTATATTATTTTAGTATTGGATTATTATTATAGACCTAAGTATATGACTAGTTTGCATATAGCTCATTTGAAGAACATATACATAACACTATTGTGGTTGAGTGAATGGAAACAATCAAATTATTGAATTATGATTGATTTTACCTTACATTACGATTTGGATTGAGTGTATGTTGTAATATATGTTTATTCTACATTGAATTTTTATGTGAAAATTACTAGAATTGTTCTAGAGATATTAGAGGATAGATATATGAGGTTGATATAATGTAACTCATATATTTACCCCATGATATCACCTATTTGTTTAGGATTCATTATTAGAGGGTTTGTGTGAGTGGATTTGACTCAGATCTATGTGAGATATGATTTATTTAATGAAAACTTTGGCTAATGTAGATTTATAGATGAGACATTGTCAGTCCACTATACTTTTTAATTTACATATGTTTGATGATGTCATATCAGATAATGGATTGGTTTCCATGGTTTATGTGACTGATGCATGTATTAGTGATTATACACACATGGGTTTTAGTTGATTTTTTTATATCCACTTTTTTATTATCTACCCCTCCATGAAGGGAAGGACCACTCCTAGAAGTGAGGTGTGTAGGAGATTGATGTTCTATGGTTGGAGGTAAAACACTCAAATGATACTCTCCCTCTATTAAACTATTCAAACATTTGAGATCATACTTATGGCTACATATATGTATCATTAAGTTATTTTTAAGGCTCATTTGTACTATTGTACATACTATATTGTAAATTTGATTTTTTACTAAAATGTAATAAGCAATACATTACTATTTGATGGATATTCAACACAATAGTGGTTTTGAGATTTATAATTAATTTTAAATATTTTAACAACAATGTTTTATGCTTATTTATAACTGTAATGTGAATTATATTAGTGACTTGATGTACTTGAATCTTTTCAATATTCATTTTATGAGAATTATTCATCTTGTAATTTATTATAAGCTATTTAAAAACTAAATAAATAATTTTAGTAATTATTGGGTTGATATATTTATAAATTTAATGCTTTATATACATTTATTAGTGAAATAATGATTTTATAGATAATTATGGATATGTTTAAAAGTAAACTATCAAGAATTTTAACAAAATTAGTGTAACTTGAGAGACTAAGTGGGGTCTTAATAGTAAATACTATCACTATAACATGTAGTAGTCATATAGACCATAGAAACAATCCTCTATTTAATATGAATTCACACATGCATACAAATTAGATAATATAACAAATATAATGTATACAACTATAACATTAGTTTGTAAAAATATTTTATTATAGTTCCAACTTCAAATGAAACTGGGTTTTGTTCACTAGAACAATACTATTTGATAAATGCATAAAATCCATGTTCTTAACACAAATCAATGATGAGTGATAGTTGGAAAGGGCCTCCTACTCACTAATCCCCATCCCTTAGAGTGAGGGATAACTAAATTACATCAAAATAACTATAGCTAGTCCATATAAGGTTCATACAGCAATAAAAAATCAAAAAATAGTTTCAACATCATGAATAAATATAAATGGTAAAAAATAAATTATTAACTCATAGTAATATCTATCAAATAATCATATTATATTATTATCAAATTTTTAATAAGATCTAGGTTTTGTTACCATACACAACTACCATATATTTTCCTCATTCACACATTCTTAATATCATATGCAATAAGTTATGTGAACTAGAATTGAAATAAGGGGATATTAGTATTGTGTTAGTGAATAAAACAAATCCAAATAAAACACACTAATGCTAACACCAAAAGCCTATCACAAAGGTGGATCTTAGTTGAAAATACTAGAATGAAAAACACAACAAAAATTAAAAATAAACCATCTTTCACCTTCCTTGGATGTTCCAAATAGCTTGTTAAAGTGGCTTGCTTGGTTTGTGCTCATGAAGTCTGTATCAATAAAGTGTGGCTACCTCCATCTCTACTTGACACCATGTTTGGATTTGGCTTGGCTTGGCTTAGCTCAATATTTGGGCATTATAACACTAAAACATAATGATTTTGAATAGCTTAAAATTCATTTTCATGGCTCTCATATTTATATATTTTAAAAAATGGTTAGAATTAATTTGAATCCTCCATCTCAAGATGAATATCTATGGCTAAGTAATAATTCAATTATGTAATTAAAATTCATAAATATGATCATCAATATTTAGGATAGAAGGGAAATGAATAGGCATGGATGGTGTTAATGAGGCATGGGACCATCAATATTTTATATATTTATGGCTTATGGATGCCACCCCATAGGATGATGTCACTTGATGATGAAGTTAATGAAAATCAACTTAATATAAATATTTATTCAATAAGCTCCATGAAATTATTAATTAAGCTCATGATTTTAATTAATTAAGTTTAATGATGATTAATTAACTTTGATGCAAATCTTGGCAATTAATGAACAAATTAATCAAATTGGTTAAAATATCATATTATTAGCTCAAAAATTGACTGGTTAGAATTGAAATTTGATGTTAGATGTATTAGATCCATTATCCATTTAGGATGTTTCCAATTCAAAATAACAAAGGCACATGTTTCGTGTAAGAGATTTGATAGAAAATAACAATCCAAGGCACTTAAGTGCAAAATTAACATTTTGACTTGAAATGATTTAATCAAAGTTAGTTGGCCTATAAAATTCATTGCCCCAATTAGGGATAATCTGGCCAAAATTTTCACTTGAATATGTAATTCTCAAAGCTTTTAATGTGTTTTAGTGTTTTTAAGCCAAATTGTGCACTTTGGTAGAAATTGGTCAAAAGCCTAGTTGATGATCATTGGTGGCCAAATTTAGGTGTCTATAGTTTTCCCCTATTTGGGAAGGCATTACAAGTTATAGGTATAGTAAAATATTATCAAATAATTAAAAGTTCTTGTATGCCTACAAATTTAACAATGATTAACTAACTATATGATGCCCCCTCGAGGGAATGATTGGTATAAGGAAAGGTCAGCAAGCGGCCCCTCAAAAAAATGGAGACGAGGAGACCAAAGAAAGGAAAATGATGGGATGAAAACACAATGATATTTAAAAATTATTCAAAATCATTGAGAATTCAAGTGGGAAAGTGTACAATGGTTTTCCCAAAGGTGGTTATAAGCATTGTACCTTGATAGTGGCAATGTGGCATGAAAACACATGATTTGCCCAAAGGTAGTTATAATCATTGAGAAGATGAAACTATCCTAGTCAAGACAGACAAACAAGATAAAAGCATGCCCTTGTATGGGAATAAAAAGTAAAGTGGTGATAACATAATGATTTTCCCAAAGTCATTTATAATCATTAAGAAATGCAGGTGGGATAGTGTGTAATGATTCACCCATATGTAGTTATAATCATTAGACCTCAATTATGGTAAACATGACTAATTTGGCTGATGATGATGATGATGATATGATATGATATAGAGGATAAATATTAATTGGGATATCTTGTTAGTAGGGAGATGCTCATCTAAACTAAATAAAGGTTGAAATTCTTTTATTGTTTAATTACACTATGTAGGATATGATTGGGATTGAATCAGGATGCCAGTACCAAAGAGATGCCAATACCACCATTGATGAATAGACTTCCTAAATCTAAGGTTTGTTTTAGTATGTGTCATTAGGCATCATGGTATAACATCATGAGGACTTGGCCAAAATATATATAAGGACTGACTCTTGTAATCCAATACTTAATAAAAAAAATGCACCAATGATAGAAACCATTATGCCAATGTAGACATATGAATATGGATGGATTCAAGTGTAATTATGGGAAAGGAATTATTAAATGAACAAACATAGACTGAATTAAGGTAATAGTACTAAAATCAAATAAATAAGCACATAAATAAAACAATAAAGAAATAAATAATTTAAATTTAAGCCACATGAACATTTCCCCTAGAAAATAGGCAACAAATTAAGAAACTAACAGAATGGGGGAATAAAAGAAAATAAATGGGGTGGTTAATTTGTCTCCATATGCAATAGGCAAGTGGATTCTACCTACATAGTTCCATAAACATAATATCCAATAAAAACTTGAGGCCTAATGTAGTTCTCCCAAGAAATGGGAAGAAAATGATAATTGAGGAAAATAAAATAATGAATGAAATAGAAGAATATGAATGGTTTTACAAAATGGAAAGTGTGTGGGATAAAAGGCCAAAAAGGATGGGGAAACTAAGGAAGAAGTGATTTACTTGTGACTTAGTAAGGGTTCCCAGAATCCTTAAGGCAGAGAAGTGGTCAATGTTTTTGGTATATTTAAAAGGTTTTACAAATGTTTTTAGAATTTTGGAGTATCTCAACTCAATTGAGAATGAAAAGATACTAAAATGGTTCAAGGTATTAAAATGGTAGGAGCATGGCTTAGGTTTCTCATAAAATGGTGAGAGTGTGGCTTAGGTTGCTCATAAAATGGTGGGAGTGTGGCTTAGGTTGCTTACAAAATGATAAGAGCATGGCTTAGGTTACTCATAAAATGGTGAGAGTATGGATGGGAAGGGTGATTGAGCTCATCTAAAAAATTATTGAGCATTGCCTACATAGTCCCAAAATAGGACCTCAAGCCATCATAGTTTTTCCCCCTCAAAAGGAGAGGAAAAACCAACTAGGTCCCAATAGGTTCTCAAATCCAATAATTGGCTAGCCAAATGAAAATAGTAATGGCAAGGTGATGCATCAATGTATGATAAACAAATATTTCCCCTATTTTTTCCATAGGTGGTTATAACTAGGATACAATGACATAGATCAATGATACTAATTTTCCCATAAGAAGTTATAATTAATAACAAGACTAGTGAAATATTGATTTGCCCATAGGTGGTTATAATCAGGCTCACATAAACCAACTTTGATATAGGATATAAAATGAAAGATATCTTGATAGATCAACTGTCACACTACTTTCATATACTATCATTGAAATATAGATTTTATTGGAATCCCCTCATGAAAAGTGTGGGAAGAACTAAAGGAACCAAGATCAAAACATGATTGAGTAAAATCATTAAAAATAAGCTTTGGTATAGATAGGAATAAAATGATAGGTTGGCATGGTATTGATTTAGGATAATGATGGTTTTTGATAGATTAGATAAAATGGTAAGAGGGGTGCCCCCAACTGGTAATAATTGAATGGCAGAATATGTGATAATGGAAAATGGATATGGTAAATGAAATGGTATGGTACATGTGATGGTTTTTAGTTTATGATGTGTTTGGCCTAGGAATGGTAGATGGCATATGATTTTTCAATTCTTATTGAAGTGGAGATGCATGTCCTAATCAGCAAATGATACAAATAGAATAATCAATCATGTCTATTGCTAGCCCATACCTTGTTTGAATAGTTTCTTTGTCAAGAATTTCCTATAGATTTGGATGTTGATAATGCTTTTGTGATCTTCATTGGTCATTAATTTTGATTCCTTCAAATGTTGAGACAAGGTATCTTTGTAGCCTCTACAAAGGAAAATATGGCCTTGGATGATAAATAATGACAAATAATGGATGGTAGGTTTAATTGTGAAATGGAATGGTGGATGATAATGGAATGTATAATGGTAAGGAAACAAATGAAGAGCATGAATTTTAGTCACATGTATTGTTATTGATGCCAGATTGGACATAGATTTAGATGTGGTGGGGCCAAAGACTTTTGAAGATGCTCTCAATAATACCACCATATTTTTATATTATTTGATCTCGAGAGTAGCTACCATCTGATTAGGCTATATATTGGAAGTTATTTTGATTTGATCTTTGATTTTATCTTCATCAAGTGGCGAAGAACTTTTGTGCTCATCTATTGACACCTCAAAGAGGTTTTCACCAATAAAGTTTCCTTGATTGTTCCATAGCACCTTCAAGAAGTTTTCTCTAATGAACATTGGATTTTAAATTTGATTTTCTTCTAGTGCTTCTGAAAAAGTTGCACTAAAAGATGCAAAATTTGAACTTTGCATGTCCCCTAGTGCCTTTGAAAAGGTTTCACTAGGATAATGTTCTTTTGCTACATGAATTTGGTTTTGGCCTCCTTGCTCTTCTTTAATTTCTATGTCACCCTAGATGCAGTTCAATAAAGTGTGATTTTGTCAGTCCCAACTGACACTTATGGGAGATGGAATGTTAATAATGTGGCTATTTTGGTTGATGGTAATGGTCTATGGAATGGGGAGAGGTTTCATAATCCTCATAGAAGATACTAGGATAACTTGTGTCAAATATAAATTACTCATCCTCAAAAATTATAGAAGGATCACAAATGTATTTAAATTGATCTGCTAGGCATATATAACCAATATTGTAATAGTCTTAAATGTATTATATTTTTAAATTTGATTTTGACTCAAAGGAATCTAAATTTGATGTCAAGATTAATGTTGATTCTAATTTTGATGCTAAATCTGATGTTGGTTCAATAATAGAACATGACTCTAACTTTTATTCTTCATCTGATGGGTACTCTATTACAATTATGTCTTGTTAAACATTTGGTATTGGATAAGTAATGACATGTGATGGCATGGTGGGCTCCACAAAAATTGGTTTTTCAGAGTGGGAATCCTCCATAATGGGAAAAAGGTCAAGAGACAACTCCTTAGAGACTAGCTTAACAATAGGAGGATCTTGAAAAATAGGCATATATTCAAGTTAATGATTTTCCCAAAAGTGGTTATAATCATTAAGAAGTGACTCAGCAGACTGACTCATCAGAGTGAGACTCCTCAATAATTAGTATATAATTGAAAGGTGATTCATTATAGGTTGACTTATCATAAATGGTTGGTTAAACAAAAACATCTTGGATTAGTTGGTTATTTTGTCCTTGGTTTCTAATGAGTTGTAGAATACTAGTTTTGAACACAACTTGATCTTTGAATGATTGGATCAGTTGAGGTTTGGATTGGATTGGTACTAGATGAGGAATGGTCTATAGTTAGATAATGGTAGGGCATTGGGGACAATGATTGATCACATGAGCCAAAGGACAAAGTCCTAAAATGGTAATGACAGGGAGGTGTGAAGATTGATTGTTCACACAAGCTAAAGGAATAGGTCTTATAATGATGAAAGGGCATTATGGAGATTGATTACTCACACAAGCCAAAGGATGAGGTCTTGGTATGGAAATGGTGTGATGTTTTGTTACTGAAATAGAAATGGTATGATGTTGTGGAGCTTCATTACTCACATAAGCCAAAGAATCCAAGTCCTCCTCATAAACCATATCATCCTAGTTAGGGCTTTGAGTTGGATTATAAGTTGGTCCTTGAATTTATTCTCTGTATGAACTATTATAGGGAGAATAATAAAACTCCTTAAAAAATCTATCTCTATAGGGGTTTCTAGTCAATTTTTTTGTAGCCACTCTATCATAAGTTGGATTGTATGTGACTACACCATAAGTGTAGCTAGACATACCCACATAAATGATAAAATATCTGAAAACAAAAAGGCTTAGAGTTTTGAAAACTCTAAAAAACTATGTCCAAAGGACAAAAGATTCAAACTTGGTCTAGATTGGTCAAAAGTGGAGTTGTATCTCTAACATAGCCTAAAAATGGAGCTGTATCTAAAAAATGGTTTGTGTTAAAACTTGGCATAAAATAGTATAACATAAAATTTCTAATGTCAAATGTCATACACATAAAAGGTCAAGTATCTAAATAAAAATCAGCATGCCAAAAGTCTAGGTCAAAGTGTTCTAAATAAGGTCTAAACTAGGAAAAAGAAAAGAATCGCTAGGTCTTTTGTCCATATGCAAAGTCAAAATCTAGGCTCAAACAAGTTGTGCTAAGATTTTTGGACAAATGACATCAAAAGCTCAGGCTTGAAACAAAGGCATGATGTGATTTGATGTAATCTAATAAGTTTGGAAATAACTTTGACATAGATCTAGCACATATAATCAAACATAAACATGATCAGTTGGCATTAGAGATAAGGCAAAAGGCTCTTTTAGAAAGGCTATGTTCTATAAAATAAAAGCAAAAATAATGATGAGAATAGGCTCTATGAACAAACAAAATAGATAATAGTTTTTAAATTTAGGTAATTGATTAATTAAAGTTATGCAACCCAAAATAGAAATATATGTGTATCAACCCCATGATTTGAGGTCTAAATATAAATAAATCAATGTTTGAATCCAAATTTAATAAGGTTAATTGAAAACTCAACATTAAAAACTAGGATTTAACTAAACAAGATAGACAACATTGGATAACATGATGACACATAAACAAGGTCCAAATGGCATATGTGACATGGTTTGAAACAAATGGTTTTTGGTGCAATGTTAAACAAGTTTTGAAACAAATTGATTAACTTAACAACATAAGCATGCTCAAATGATATGATCAATGTTATATTTCAAAGACTAAAAAGGTAAAATGGTTTAATATGATATTGGCAGTGTAACACTACCCTCAATAACTCAAATGACACACACACACACACAAACAAATTTAGCAAGAATTTCAAGGTATAAGTGTAGTGTAAAATGGATAGCATAAAACCTCTTTAAAAAAGAGAGTGACATATAGACAAATTGGTTTTGACATGGTTTTTAAATAAAGAAACAAGTTTTAGTCTTAAAATATACCAAGAAATAAAGAAAAAGTGACAAAAATAAATTAAGTATAATCACCCTAAATCCTAATAAGGGTATGGAAAAGTGGGGTTGACTAAAATTAACTAGTTTTTAAACATTCTAGATGGATCAATTACATAATGAATTTCACACCAAATGATGCAAAAGAAGCACACTTTAATTGGGTATCCACAACACTTGGCTTGTTGAAAAAGGTCTTACCCTTTTTCCAACCACTACATCCATTACTTACTTAGTGTAGTGTAATGTCCAAAGTGCAAATACATCCTATGTGTAACTCTAACACTAGAATGTGGTTTAATGACTCAAACCTTTGATCTTAGTGGGAGTGGTTGAAGTCAGTGCCAAGAGATGAAACCTTGGGTCAAAGCTTCCCTATATAAATTGTAGGAGGTAATGAAGTCCCCCTCACAAGCCAAGATGAAATAAAATAAATGACTAATAAAAAGTCTTTAGGGTCATTTCAAGATTACCCAAACTATTACAAGTTATTAGGGAGTGTTTTAGATGACATTATTTCTATGCCTTGGACTAGGCATGTTTTTAATAAGGATGATGCTTTTGATTCCAAAAGTTCCCTAAAGGGAATGGATAGAAGAGCATACATGCAATGTACCTCTTTTTTACAATCAAATTCTAAGTTTAAATAACTATTGAAGACAAAATTTGACAAGTGAGTTCAATTTTAAGCACTAAATGAAAGATTAGGTGGTGTTATTTTGACCCCTTGGTCTTAAGTTGTGACTTTTAAAGCATAATTTATCAAATCATTCTCTTGAGCACCCTATTTTTTCATTAATCATCAAATTTTAAAGTGTGTTTGGTTAAATTATATCAAAATAACTTCTAATCTACTCCCTCAAACTACAAAAACAAAATTATAAGGGCCTACTTTGAGGCACTTAAGAGTTTTAGCAAACAACATTAAAATTTTTGACTCTCTGTTACAATCACATTGTTACACAGTCAATATCACTATTTTCTTACAAAATCAAAATTTTAGAACACAATATCATTGTTATGGATTAGTTCCATAGAAAACACAATATCATTATTTTCTTATGAAATCACTGCTAAACAAAATCATTATTTTAAATGAAATTACTGGCCAAATTAATGATATAACTACCCAAGAAAAAATATCATTGTTATGGTCATCATTATCACTATTGTCGAATATGAAATCACTACACAAGGTGAACAATATCATTATTTTGTGACAAAGTTGTTGTTTTTTTGAAATTGCTACTTAGGCAAAAGAAATCACTATTATAGAAAATAATATCATTGATCAGGGCTATAAAATCATTATTCAGTAAATAATGATTTTGTTACAAAATCACTACTATGATAACAATGATATTGCAATAGAGAGCAAAATTGATGTTACTAGGAACAAAAATGCAATTATAAAAAAAATGGAATTTTAACTTAAAATTTCACTATTTTGAATCCTTCACTCTAAGATTCTACATAAAATTGGTTAGTAGGTTTCTTGAAAGAGCCTTTGTGAGTAAATTTATGGGACTAGGGTCCCATTAGGTGTGTCATTATGTGAAATAGGATTGAAATAAGGTGAGATTAGTATTGTGTTAGTGAATAAAACAAATCCAAACAAAATACACTAATGCCAACACTTTAAGCCTATCACAAAGGGGGAGTTTAGTTGATAATACTAGAATTTAAATCATAACTAAAATTCAAAATAAACCTTCTTTTACCTTCCTTGGATGCTCCAAATAGTTTGTTGAAGTGGCTTGCTCAGTTTGTGCTCATGAAGTCTGCATCAATGAAGTGTGGCTACCTCCATCTCTCTTTGGCACCATGTTTGGCTTTAGCTTGGATTGGATCAATATTTGGGCATTATAAAAATAAAACATAATTATTTTGAATGCATTTGGGCATTATAAGTTTGGTATAAAAGAGCTTAAAATTCATGTTCATGGCTCTCCTATTTATAGATTTTAAAAAATGGTTAGAATCAACTTGAACCATCCATCTCAAGATGAAGATGTGTGGATAAATATTAATTCAATTATTTAATTAAAATTCATAAATAGGCTCATCAATATTTGGGATAGAGGGGTAATGAATAAGTATGTAGGGTCTTAATGAGGCATGGGAAGCATAAATCCTTATATTTTATACACTTATGGCTTGTGGATGCCACCCCATAGGATGATGTCACTTGATGATGTAGTTAATGACAATCAATTTCCAATAAATATTTATTCAACAAGTTCTATGGAATTCTTAATTAATATCATTATTTTAATTAATTAACTTTAAGCATGATTAGTCAACTTTGATGCAAATATTGGCAATTGATGCACAAATTAATCAAATTGGTCAAAATGTCATATTATTAGCTCAAAATTTAATTAGAATAGAATTGGAATTTGATGTTAGATGTATTGGATCCATTATCCCATTTAGGATGTTACCAATTCAAAATAACAAAGGCACATGTCTCATGTAAGAGATTTGATAGAAAAGAGCAATCTAGGGTACCCAAGT